>JAPYYR010000164.1:0-65605 GCA_030523065.1 Aphidius colemani | reverse complement strand
AATTACGGCAGCCACATTTGGAAATACGGCAGTCACGTTTAGAATTACAGCAGCCATGATAAAACGCAAAACTTTGCGTGTCGTGAGTTCGCACCTTAATAAACTGTACTGAAGAACTGAAAGTATACTATACCCAACACGATAAGGATTGTCTAAAGTCACGCCGAAACAAATGGTGGTGAATAGAATCAATAATCATCAGTAATTATTATAATAAACAACGCAGCAATTAATTCAACAAATTCAATTACGATAAACCATAGAGGTGGACACGAAATAAAGACACAACAAGTGTAATTAATTTTTGAAATGGGTATTAGAGGATTGACTACGTACATTGAAAACGATTCAGGTCGTTATTATGAGACATTTGACTTGCAAAATACAAAACTGGTGATTGATGGCTGGAATCTTAGCAGCCAAATTTATCGTACTCTATCAAGTTGTAATTGTACATTTGGTGGTGACTATTATCAATTTGCAAAAAGCGTTGAAAACTTTTTTGATGAATTAACAAAATGTAATGTAACACCAATCGTCATACTTGATGGTGGTTATGAAAAGAAAAAAGAATCAAGAATTCGTTCCAAGGCCAAAGAAATATTAAAGACTTCTTCAAAATGGATACCAGCTTCTCAGTATAAAAATAAATTTCCTCCTATTCTGGCGTCTGATGTCTTTAAAAATGTTATGAAGAAATTAAATATAAAATTTTTCATGTGTCCATTTGAGGCAGATGATATTATTGCTTCCCTTGCAAGAATTTATGAGTGTCCAGTTTTAAGTTACGACTCAGATTTTTATATAAGTAAAGCGAAGTATATTCCTTTCAATACTTTGAAGGCTAAGATGTCACATAACAAGTATGGTTTCATGAAAAAATGTCGAGTTTATAAAGTTGAAAGATTGTTAAGACAGTTTCCAGGTCTTGATGTTTCTTTATTGCCACTTGCATCTGTTTTGATTGGAAATGATTATGTAAAAGCAGCTACTTTTGATCACTTTTTTGAAAAATTTAATAAACATCAACATTATAAGATGAGGCAACCAAAGATTGCCTCAGCATTTAACTGGCTTAAAGATTATTCTCTTAACACAGCTGTTGGTCTTATTGTCAATCGTATCCCTCCACAAAAAAGAGAAAAAATGATTAATTTGATTGAAAATATTATCAATAGCGGTAATTCATCTTTGCCAACATATATGCTGGAGTCACTTGAATTGACTCCAGACACCCTGGATAATCAAGTGGCCAAATTCAAGTTTAATAAGACTGATTTTCTTGTCGAATGCAATTCTCGTAAAGCTCGATATAATGAAGACTTCCAAGAAAATTATAATTTCTACAAAGGTAGCGATGATGATGATGATGATGTTGATACTTCATTTAATTTGACTACTGATGAATTTATTAACACCTGGCCTAAATGGTTTCTAGAAGAATTTTTTCTTGGTGAGTTTTCATCTTCTTTTATCATGATGATGAGCCAACAATTGTGTTTAATGAAAACACAAATTGAAAGTTTTGACTTTCCATCATCAGGAGAAATGAGTATACCAATTGTTCAAGCTATTTTTAGTTTACTTATTCCAAAAAATAAAAGTGAAAGTACATTGAACATTATTTTGAGAGAAAAACAAAGCTTAGTCAAACGTTCATTTAATGTTAAACGATGTCCTATGGGTCTTGAAGAATTGAGACAGGTTGATATAATAAAAAGAAAAGAATTTATTGATCAAGTTTTGGGTATTAATAAAAGTGATAAACTGGATGAAATGCCAGACAGTTGGCAATTATATATTGCAACTATTCTTTTTTGGATGAGACAAAAAGTTGTTCCAACAAGAACAACTGAACAATTAACTAGTCTTTTATTCTCTATGCTGATTAGAACAATAGATCAACACATAGGGCATCGTACATCAGTACTGGGATTTGATCAAATTAATGGTGAAATTGAAAAAATTATAATGCTTAAAAAAACACAAAAAACAAATACAAACTTGGATAGTGAAGAAGATATGACTGTCATTGAAGCCTTAGAATTAGTTACTCAAAAGGATTGTATTGTTGCATCACAATATTTTATGGATAATTTTAAAATGGATGATAAACTTATTTCAAATGTAAAGAAATTTAATGTTGAAACTGTTCATGTGTTTGCTCAGTTTCAAAGTACTCTTGAACGTGTCATGAAGCTCAATGCTCTTCTTGGTGAACCATATCTTTCTGTATGCCCAAGTGAATTTTTTCATGGTACTTTGCTTTACAATGTACATGACAGTTTAAAAGAACAAGTTGATGTTGTTACATGCATTCAGCAAAAGCTCGAATATTCTCCAAGTCTGTTCAGAGTGTTCAAACTACTTCATCAAAAAATATTCGCTGCTTTACAGATTGAAATACCAAAAGTTGAAAAAATCACACGTCCCATACCAAAAATTTCTAAAGAATATGAGAATACTTTATTCTATCCTAATTTTAAAAAATAAAAAAAACTAATCTATCTATTGACTATGATGATGAAAAAATTTATGATAATGAATAAAATCAGTAACTTTTTTGTGTTTCTTCAGTATCATAAATACTATTTGTACTTTATACCTATACATTAAATAAAATATTAATGAAAATATTAATTTACAGTTTTTTAAGAATGGTCTTGATATTATTTTTTATTGTATATTTTTGTTTGGATATAATATGTCATTCCCCAGCTGAGATTAAATAAATAGGTAGCACCTAAATAATATTTTTTTTTTTTTCTTACTGTAATGTTTATAAATAAATTGAATGCAACAACCATTACACTTGTTAATGTTTGTTTACATCAACATGTTGCTTGGAATTTGATCACATGACAATAGACACCCTAACCTGATGACATAAACAAAATAAAAAGTCACACAAGTCAATGATAAATAAACATTGCAAGTTTATTATTATTAAATAAGGTGACTGTATATCAACGATGGGTATCAGAGGGTTAACAACATATATTGCTAATAGATCAGACTATTACTTTGAGTCATTTGTTCTCCAAAATACCAACCTGGTGATTGATGGCTGGAGTCTTTGTTGTCAGCTCTACAGTAATGTGTCAAAATGTAATTGTACATTTGGTGGTGACTATGATCAATTTGCAAATTGTATTATACATTTTTTTGAAGATTTAGAAAAGTGTAATGTTAAACCAATTGTGTTGCTTGATGGTGGCTGGGAAAATAAAAAAAAAGCAACAGTTTGTTCAAGAGCCAAGGTTAAACTGGCTATTGCTGCTAACTGGAAACCAAAATGTCAACATAGCTCCAAGTATTTTCCTCTTCTTATGACTGATGTTTTTAAAAATGTCATGAAAGAATTAAATATAAAATTTGTCATGTGTCCACTTGAAGCTGATGATTGTATTGCTGCTATTGCAAAAATTCTCAACTGTCCAGTTTTAAGTTATGACTCTGATTTTTATATTTATGGAACAATGTATATTCCATATAATACTCTGGACTATAATATAACTAAAAACAAGCTTGGCTGGATGAAGAAATGTAAAATTTATAAAGTTGAAAAATTATTACAACGATTTAAAGGTCTTGACGTTCAGATATTGCCACTTGCTTCGATTTTATTAGGCAATGATTACATTAAAAGAAGTACTTTTCGTAATTTTTTCAAGAGAATGAAGTTATCTAAAGTGAAGAAACAAGTTTTACAACAGAAAAAAATAGCATCAACGTTCAATTGGCTTAGAAAATATTCGCTTAATACAGCAGTTGGTATTATTATTGATAGTATTCCTGATAGTCAAAGAAAAAAAGCACTTTATTTAATTGAAAATATTATTAATAGCTATTTGACTATGCCAATATACATGTTGGAGCCTCTTGGATTTACTCAAGACATTCTAAATGATCAAGTCAATGACAAATTTAAAATTTTCAAGTTTGATGAGAATGCTGTTGATCTTGATGCTGCAACTGAGAAAGAAGAGGGAGAAGCAGAACCTTCTGAAGATGATGAAGAAGAAGAAGAAGAAGAAGGAGATGCTGAAGATGTAGAAGAAGAAGAAGAAGAAGACGATGATGATGATGATGAAGATGATGCTGATGTTAATGATGAGCTTGATACTTTACCAGATTTAATTACTGAAGGTAAATTTGCCAAGGCTGTGCCTGAATGGTTTATGAAAGAACATTTGGCTGGTAATTTTCCAATTTATTTTGTCAACATGATTACCCATCGTATTTTTCTTCTGACAACTCAAATTGAAGATTTTTCAGTACCATCTGCTACGGAAATTAGTCTACCAATTATCACAGCTATATTTAGTTTACTTATTCCAAAGAACATGTGTCAAAGTACATTGCAGTTAAATATCAGAGTAAAACGTCATTCTATCAAACAATTTATTGAAGTTGAACAAGGTGATTTAAATTTTGAGGAACTAAGAGACATTGATATGTCAAAGAGAAAAGAGTTTATTGATAAAGTTCTGGGGATTAATGAGAGTGATCAACTAGATGATATTCCTGAGCCTTGGCGTTTGTATGTGGCAACTATTATTTTTTGGATAAGACAAAAAGTTGTTCCAGACAGAACGAGAATTCAATTGACATGTATCTTGGTATCTATGTTAATTGGAATAATAGAGCAGCACATTGGACCACGTAAATCAAAACTTAAATATGAAAAATTCAAGAGTGAAATTGAGGCAGTCATTAAATCAAGAAAATTACAAAAAAAATTAATCAATTTAGATGATTTAAGTATCACAGAAGCTTTAAACTTGGTTGATCAAGATGACTGTATTGTTGCATCACAATATTTTATGGATAATTTTAAAATGGATGATAAACTTATTTCAAATCCAAATAAATTTGATATTAAAATTGTTCATGCATTTGCACAATTTCAAAGTTGTCTCAAACACTCAATGCATCTTAATGCTCTTCTTGGTAATCCATATACTCCTGTTTGTCCAAGTAAATTATTTAATGGTACATTACTTTACAATATACATACAAGTTTATTAAAAAGAAATGATGTTGTTGCTTATATTGAAAAAAAATTTGAATACTGTCCAAGGCTATTTTGGGTATTTAAATTACTTAATGAAAAAACTTTGAATATACTGGGAACTGTTACAGAAGACATTTCAAAATGCCCAAAAAGAAAACGTAATAAAAATCGTAAAAAAAAAGTTGAAGATGAAGATGAATATTTGACTGCTGAAAGTGACTTAGAAATACCAGAAAAAAATCAGTATTTATTTTACGATCCTCAAAATCCATTTTCTGTTCTTGCAGTATCATAATTTATATTTTGATTTGAATAAAAAAAAATTTTATTAAATTATTGTTTTAAATATTTATTATTATTATTGTATTTATTATTATTATTGTTTGAACTTAGATATGATTAAAGGCTACAATAAATTACATCCACAATTGAAATTGAATGAGGATGAAATGCTGGAAAGAATATTAGTCATGTCACCAGGATCACCTGAAGAATTGTGTTCTGAATTAAAAAATTTAAGTCATAATCTCGAGACGAGCTATGGTCTACGACTTATAATTGTTGACAGTTTGACATTTCCAATAACTTCATCTGTGAGTGAACCATTCCAGAGAATCAAGTACTACACAAACATCATCAAAGACCTCCAGGCAATTGCAATGAAACACAAAATTGCTGTTAGTTGATGACAAATAATAATTAAATGTTGAATTTATAATTAATATACATTTGATTTAATTTAAAATTAATTTTATGCAGGTTGTGATGACAAGTGAATTATCAAATCAAGTTGACAGCAAGGGAGAACATTGTGTTGCCAGTATTGCTGGAATTACTGTAGCTCATCGTGTTCACCGAAGACTCATGCTAGCTCGAGTAACAGACAATAGATTTGCAGCTAAAATAATTAAATCAAATGTTTTACCACAAACAATAATTCCATTTGACGTAAGTTCTATTCAAGTATTTATTAATAAATCATTTCAAGTATTTTATTTTATTCATTTTTATTTTCAAGGTAACAACTGATGGTACAGTTCAATCGTAAATAATGTGTTAATTATTTAGGTATATTTTTATTATTAAACATTGACAAAAAAAAAAGTGTCAGCATATAAACTTGAAAAAAAATATTGATTTCTTTTTTTTTATATCAACAAATAACATTAGTAAACTGTCAATTTTCAATAAGCAATACTTGCAAATTCAAATCTATATATATTATTTAAAATGCAAATACAAGTAAAAAAAATATATATATTGTGTAGAAATATTGTTCTTAAAAATTCATCATATATTATAAATATATATATTTAAAAAAAATTATTTTGAACCTGAAGCGATACATTTAAAAATAGATTATTGTGGAAAAAGCTTGAGTTAAAAAAAACGACTGTTTTTCTGATCAACAGAGCAGTGATTATAAAAATTGATCAAACTTAAAATTGCCTTGTATGTGATGAAATTGAAGAAAAAAAAATTATCACTAAAATGTATCAATAAATTTTTGATAAACAAATTAGTAATAATTTCTCTGTCTTTTTAGTTTACATAATTTTAAATGGAAATATTGACGCAATTGGCCTGAACACAGTTAAAATTGTGATGTTTTATTTTGTTTTTTCTTTAGATGTATTGTTTTATAATTAACTTGGTATGTTTATGTTGAAACCAAAGAGAGCAAAGCTTTTTTGTAGTCACCAGAAGTGTCACCCTGTTGAAAAAAAAAAAAACAACATTAAGTTATTTTTAATGATGAATTAAAAAGAACGTATAAGTGTAGACATATATAGATTATTTTAATTTGAACAAACTTACAGCAATCCAGCTTTCAAGTGACTTTCCATAACGTTCTTCAAATGCTTTTTTTATGTCACCAAGATCGATTTCACTTCTTGAAACAATAATTCTAATGAGTGTTCTGTCTTTTGTACCAATTCCATGCATAGCTGCATGTAAACGCTCAGCAAAGAAACCGACCTTCGATTTAACACACTTGACTAATAATAGAAATAAATTAAATTATCATACAATGAATAAAAATAATTATTAAATTTAAATAAACAATTATTTACCAATGCCAAGAAGTCCTTTTTCAATGTTTCCTGAAAATTCTTTTTTAATAGCAACTTCAATATCATGCCCAGATATTTTTTCATACTCTAAGAATGTTTGACGAAGTTGTTGATAACTACGTGTTACAAGTATAGAATTAAATTGAGATTCATCAGTGCCCCATTCTTTTTCTCCAGAATCAAAAAGTGCCTGAGCATCATTTTGTGCTTGTGCATGATCAACACCTTGGTTTTCATCACGATTTGCTTGGACAAGAGACACCAAAAGTTTTCTAAAATGACCAGATGTATCATCTTTTAAATCATCTTCCAATGTGTGTCCATAAACTGTTGAGAAAAAACATCCATTATGTTGTAAAACCAATCATTGGTTGATACATAAGATAAATAATTGTGAAAAAAATTTAATTATCATGCCAGTCACATATAAAAAATAAAATAAATAAATAAAAATGATGAATGATGTAATAGACCGGCATTCTGAGAAGGAATATTATTACACGCATCAGCCCACGGCTAAATATTTTACAACACCAGTCAAGCGATGACATCAGTCCATAAAAATAATAAAAAAAACTTTCGCATTTACTTATTTGTTTTTTTTTTTTTTTTTTTTCATTCCAAAGTTTTATTTTGTTTTTAATTATAGAACTATATTTTTGAGTCGACCTTGACGTTTTGTTTTTCATCAATCATCAACATATATAAAATTAAAAAATAAATAAATTGACTTACGATTTTCGTAAAAGGATGCAATGGTTCTGATACCATAATTACTAAGTGTACAAAGTATTTCTATTAAGCAACTTTCATCAGTCCCCAAATTAGCAACAGCATCATGAAGTTCTTTAGCATAATAATGAGGCAATGGTGTCATTAATGCAACCATAACATCCTCAAGTTTACCAGTTAATTCACTCTTCAAATTACTTATTAAATCTTTTCCAAATTGTGTTTTATATGCATCAGCAATTTCAAGACGTTGTACAACACCGCGTTTTGTTAATATATCGACAATTGTTTTTTCATCACATCCAAAACCTTTCATTGCTTTGTGAAGTAGTGTAGCATCATTAATAGCATTAAATGGATCAGCTGGATATACAGTTGGTGTACACTGAAATTAAACAATTAAACTATTATTATTTTTTATTTTATTTTTTAATCAACATCAAGTAGGTCATCATGAATAACATTAACTATTAATCATGACTCATATTTAAATAATAACAACAACAATCATTTTATCAGCTCACCTTGAATGGATAATATTGTTGAGACATTTTGTCTTGTTGATGTGTTATTTTGCTCCAAAAAAAATCTAAATATTTAACAAACAAAAATACAATTAATACCTTATTATGTCAATGACAATAGTTGAATAAATCAATTGTTTTTTTTTTTATATATTTGATAAATAAAAATACATATTAATCAATTATTTAAAATGGTATTAAATAATACCGGTAATAAGATTTTACAATCTGATGATGAAGTAATAACAAAACAATAAAATTTTAAATTAAAAAACAAAACAGTAATAATAATATTAACAAATATAATGTTATAAATTGGTTTAAAAAGAGTTGAATAAATAGTGTTGATAAATTTTTATTAAATAATATGACTAAACGACTTACAGCTTTGACTGGTAGTGATACAATGACGAAGCCAACAACAGGCCCCACCCAATCAGGCTATCAAGTTGTCAATGTTGTATATGTGATGTTTTTTTTTCCGCAGTATGCGTTTATACATGCTCAATGTGAAGACACGTAAACAAACTACTCAGTTTCTCTCTCTGCAGTATACATCTCAAATTTTGAGTAAAATGAATAATCAACAATGACTAATAATGATTGTGTTTTAAACAATTCTAAAAATAGAAAAATAATATTCATAATTTATTCTAATGAATCATTTTGTAATTGCAATGATGAATTTTTAAATAAATTATTCATTACAAAAGGAAAAATAATTAGCTTATAAAAACCATCAAGACCTAGTTTTTTAAAAGTTGAAAAAAAAAAAAAAAACGAAAGCATGCATGTTACAAATCTTTTGATCTATTGATCGTCTAAGAGTGTGTGTTAAAATAGATGATATATTATTAGTCTATACTGAATTACTAACAAATGAAAAAAAAAAACAAAATCTTCAGAGGAAAAATTAGAAATATTTGGAAGGAAATTCTAAGAGATTTATAAATTTAAAATGTATAAACATTTAGGTGAATTGTTTTTTCAGAAAATTAATAACAATTAATTATAAAAAAGAATTTTATTGAAATTTTAATATCAAGTGTACTTCAGATAATTTTTTTTGAACATAATATTATAAAGACTTATTTCAAAGTATGATATTCAAGAAACTTTTGCATCAAGGTTTGAAAAACTAAATAATATTTAAATAAATAAATTAATATGTTTTTTTTCAATTGAATTTTGGCGCTTTTTTTTGTTTTTTATTAATTAAAAATGGCGCCTAGTTATCTAAGAGTAGTGTTCTTACCGACTAGCAGTAATTTATCTTCAATTAATTTCAAAAATATATAAAAGGTAAAGGTAATTATGATAATGTTAGTTTAGGAAAAGGAGACAATAGTATTTTTATGAGTATAGCAATAATTAAAATAATATATTCAAACATCATGACGACAAACAAACTGTAATTAATTGCTCTATTTTATTTTATCATTCATTATTTTTTATCAAACATTTATAAAAAATAAAAACAATATTATGAATATTTCAAAATGTTAAAACTGTTGTTTTTATTTATGATAAACCTTGAAAAAAAATATATATGATAAAATAAATTTTTTAACTTTCAGTGAGCAACTAAAATTTTTATTATTTCATTTATTACTAATATTACTTGGAATGTTGATAATATTAATAGTTTAAAACCAAGTGCAAAGCTTCAATTTGCCATTCTTGTGAATATTTAACAGCAGACAGTTTGAAATATTTATCTAATTGTATTTTAAAAAACATACGTTACAAATATGAATAGTCAAGTGATTTTTGGATGGATTTTATCGTTGGTTTTTATTGGTATTATTGGAGCATCAGAAATCAAGGACGATGATAACATAGATTTTTTCGAAAATAAGCTGACTAGCCAAGAAACTATTGAAGAAAATGAAAGCCAAGTTATTACTGCAACAAATTTGAAAATAAAACAAAACGACTTTTTGATGGAAAATCCAACGAAACAACTGAATAATGCATTGGAGCAAGATGATAAAACGGAATCTGAAAATGAATTGAATTATGATGATGAGTCAATAGAAAGTGAGGAAGAGACAAACTTGTGTGATGATGATGAAGACACTAGCAATGAAAAGCTTCTGGAAATAATACAAATAAATACCCAAGAAGATGACGAACAAGCAGCCAATGAAATGAAGCTGTTTCAAATGTTTGAATTTAAAATGGATATTCTAATTAAACAGCTATTATTTTTGAAGCTTGAAAGTTCAAAAATCGAAAAAATTTCATGTGGAAATCGTAAGAATAATTAAAAGTATTTTTCCATATCAAAATCTGACTGCATATGTTTTAATAATTTCAGGATGGAGATATTTGCTTCATACAATCATCAGCACTTTTGGAATATCACAAAATTCTCAGCTGGATGTTGTTTATGACGGAGAATGTTTAGAAAAAAAAGTATCTTCTCTGGAATACTTGAATCAAATGATTGAAGAAAAAGCCAAAGAAATCAAGGCCTTGGAATTTATCCTTGAGTATAAAAATTAAAAAACAAAAAAAGATTAAACTGAAATATATGTTTTTTTTAAAACTTTATACATAAAAATATATAGATAATTAAAATTTTATGGGAATATAATATTAATTTTTAGTTTGCACTTTGCACAAATACAATTTTGTTATAAAAATATAATAAATTATATCAATGTATATTAATAAATAAAAAAAAACACTCACCGATTGCAAAAATTGTTTATTTGTTTGTTAAAATCTATGCTTCCAATATTTAAAATAATGAATAGAAGAAAATTAAAAATATAAAAAATGGCATAATTTATTCTAAATTATAAATAAATAATATTTCTATTCATTATTGTTATTTACATTAATATTTCAGTAATTTCAATAATAGTTCTTTAAATAATTAAGAGAAAATAAAACTTAGAAGTAAGTCTTATGTAAATAATGGAAAAATTATAAAATTGTATTACGTAATACAAAGTTACAAATCATTTACAAAGTTAAAATCTTATTTTAAGTTATAAATTGATACCGATAGACAATTAATTTTCACCAGCTGCTAACATATTTAACAAGAACACTTTCCTTGACATTTAAAAAGCTTAAAAAAAAATTATATAGGAATAAATAATGAATTACCAAAAAAACCCTGAGTAGTTAAACATCTAAACTGAAAAATAAATCGAAAGATCTATTTACGATATATTTTAGTCGACATTTAGCACTATATATATGGGGACTAAACGAGGCGTGAAAGTGGGTCCCATATGGCCTAATAAATTATATGACCAACTATTAAAAGAACGACACTTCCTAAACAAATAAAAACCAATAAAAAAAAAAATAGAACAGAATACTTTTGTATACAAATTACCTTTTCAGCACATAATTCATTTAGTATACTTAGTCTTTTCACGATGGCGTTCATCAAGGTCTTATTTTTCACATATTATTTATTTATTTTCTCTATATAGCAACACATTTGTCTATAACATTATTCCATACTTTTTTTTTTTAATAGTTACTATAAACCTTTTCATCAGGATTTATAATTCATTCATCACTATGATCAATGAGAAAAAAACAAAGCGGAAGTTCACGAATTGATATGAGACGTCGTGATATGACCCAGAGAAACTCCATTCAAATTCATCTCGTTTCCGGTATGTATATATCTTATGTAACAAACAGATGCATTTTACCCGCACGTGCTTGAAAATAAGAGAAAAAAACCTGCTTGCATCCCGTCATCCCTCTTTATCAATCAACCGAATCAAAATTGTTTTAGCTGGCGCCTCGATAAATTTAAACTGTAGAAAAATAAGGGATGAAAAGTTTCTGTACAGTTGCAAATAATACTTTATATTTAAAAATAAAATTAATAACAAAATATTTATTAAGAAATAAAAAATAACTTATCAAAGTTTGAATTTAAATTTTCATAAAAAATATATTATGGTAATCAAAATAATTCTCAGTGCTATTAAAAGTGTAACCGATTTCCCACACAAAGATCAGTCCAACAATGAATCGTCTTTTGAGACGATATTTTTTTTTTATTTCATTATCATGATTTAGAGATCCATTGAATCTTTATTTTTCAATCTCTTTGTGTCGTCACGATTCCGTATAAAATTTAACGACAAAAAAATAATATTTTTTCTCTTTTTCAAGTATGTGCTTCTTTTTTCTTTCAAAACTGCAGTATATGACTTGTGGCCTCCCTTATTTCCATGATGATAAAGAGGGTGAAATAGAGAAAGAACTAGAGAGGGTGGTTAGGGGGAAATATAGAAAAGTGTTGGTTAAGGGATGAGGGGGTATATCTGTTCGTTTGATCGTTCATGCTTGACTGAATTTGCTACGCACGTGCCTACGTCGGGGCTCTAAAAGTTTTCGTTGTTTAGTTAGTCCTATGTGTAAGGGGCTTCTGTAATAATTTTTTTTTTTTTTTATTTCTGCTTGTCTATAACAAACGTGCTTGCTGAGTTACCACACTTGGTGTTGAACCAGCAGATAGGCTGCAGCTCTGATTTATAATTTACTCTACTTTTTTTTTTTATTTTTATCATTTTAAAATTTGGGTGTTCGATAAGTGCAAAAATGATTTTGTGTCGGTTTATGTATGTTTAGAAAAAAGTGGATAGGTTTTTTGTTGTGTAATTAAAATGGTGCAAAAAAAAGAGAGATAAACATTGATAAGCAATAGCAACCTCAGCAGTTTGAAGCCTACAAAATGACTTGTTACTATCAAGTGAAAAATTGCTCTAAATCAAGTGGCCTAATTATAAACAAAGTGGCCTAATTGTAAATAATATTTTTTGGCAAAATAAAAAATTTAAATAATTTCTAATAATAACTTTGATCTTCTGATCGTGTAAACACTTTGGACTTTGATACATTCACACGTGGGTGTTTCGATCATGTATTGATCTCTTTCATACTAAATCCAATGGATAAATTTAAATATTTTTAAAAAAATTATATATTTCTTTTTGGCACTTGTTCAACAATAATTTCATTTTAACACAATAAAATATGCCAAAAAAAATATATTCAACTTTTTTCATTTCAAAACAAAAGTATATAAAATATCACAATATAATAACTGCAATTTTTTTAAACCAGATAAATTTATACTGTTATTTATAGAACACTTGAAAAATGAAAATAAAAAAAATAATTTAAAAATAATATTAAATAAGGAGCCTGGAAAGTGGAGTAATATGCATAGTGTACCTGATAATTCTTGCACATGGATTTCAAGTGATCCTTGAGATAAATACAAAAATAATTTAAAAGAAAATAAAATAAATTTTAAAGATATTTAGTGGTGCTTGTGATATGATCATCAGAAACATCAGAGATGCAAGCGTGGAGGTGTCTTTCAATTGCGCTTATTGCGTTAATGACACTTGAAAATGTAACAACAACAACAACAAATAATAATAATAAAAGAATAACAAGTATATTAAAAGCTGTTAAATTACCAGGTGGTTATATGGAAATAATACAAGAAGATTATTGTTCAGATATTAAAATAATACGATTAACTTGTCGTTCATTAAGAGCATTTATATTTGTTCTTGAAGCTGAATATCAACGTGAAAAAACAATAACCTGTGGAAGCAATTTTAATAATGTTAGTGAATCAATAAATAATAAAAATAGTGTTAAAATTGGTGATAGTGATATAGATAATAAAAAAATTGACAATTCAAAAAGATCAATATTATTTCGTGATTATTATCCAAAACCAATAGCTATGGTAGAAATTAAACTTCGTGGTAATTATCATAGAGATGAACAAGACGATGGAAATACTTCTATTATTGATATGAGAAATTCATTTAATCGAAAGTAAGTATTTCAATTGAAAAATTACATTTTGTTTTGTTTAATTTTTATTTAAAACTATTTTAACTGATTATTGTTATGAGTAAAATAATTTTTGTGATTTATATTTTAATACACTAGTTGAATAAAAATTGAAAATATATATGTAATAAAAATAAATTGCAGATGTGTGGTTTAAAGTCAAAGTGTATATATAAAGCTTTTGTACCAAGGGGATGATGGGGTGGGTTATGGATCAAAATTTTAAAGACAGGGGGGCACATATAAAATCTAACAAAGAAACGAATGGACCCCTCACACTTTTTTCGATTTGGATTATACTCAATCTCGCATCTGCTATTGTTTACAGAAATAGAAAAAAAAGTATCATGGTTTTTAACATTCACAGAAAAATATATATACTTTTTCAAAAAATTTCTGTTGTCCTTTTTTTATTTTCATTGATACAAAACATGATATGAATCTTTTTTTACTTTTCAATATTATAACATATAAAAAAAATAAGATTACATCACTCTGATTGTATTTTTCGAATGAAATAAAAATGATTTAAAAATATTTATCTCTTTCAAACACTATTAGTTTGTATATAAAAATATAAAACTTGTTAGATAAAATTGTTTACCTATCAATTGTGAAAAAAATGTTTATACAAATTTAGAAAACCGGAAACATCTGCAAATATTTTATTTCAACTTTTAAAATTAAACACTTAGTATATGAAAAAAAAAAAAATTATAATAATAAAAATCATTTGTTTATATAAAATGAATTAAAAATACTTATTTTTTGTAAAAATAAAAAATTTCCATCATAAGACAATATAATTTAGAACAAACGACATGCCGCAGGGTGGATATTTAAAAAGGGTTGGTTTTTATTCCCCGATGAGATTCAATCGTATACGTTTCCATTACTCGTCCCTCGAAAAATCATACGCAAAAAAATTGAAATATATTTCTATAAAAATGACGTTTTTTTTTGTTCTTTGCGAACCCCTTGTTGAGAGGGTGAAAGAGGACAATAGTGCATGCACATTAATAAATGCACCACGCATTCATAAAACACACCATCAATATATTTGATTAAAAATTAAATATAAAATAAAACTACACAAAAACATGACAATAAAATAAATGAAAAATGACCAACGTAATATGTCTTAACTGAATTTATATTAAATTGTTTGACTAATTAATTTTTTTCTTATTTACAGGTGTTCAGGATATCATCACTGTCGTTTTAACATGCCAGAAAATCATCCTGGATCATCAAAATGGCAACCAGCAAATTTGCATTTAAAATATGCTTGTATACCGGGTAAGATAATGCTATTAATGTCCCTTACAATATGCAGCAATAAATGTCATAATAATTGCATGTGTAAATCATGATAATGTGTACAATTTTATGATGCTTCAATTTGATATATTAGTGCGTGTGTATGTCTTTTAAACATACGAAAAATCTCACCATATATTTTACGCGTGTGAATAAACTGCATTTTTTGTGAGAATATATATCGTTTGTAACACGTGGCATATTTTTATATCAAATAGAAATCGAATAAGTAAAAATAACAGTTGGTTGGTTCTACAAAAAGAGCAGGATAATTGAAGTTTTGTTTATCATAAGGGGAATAAGAATAACTGCAGTTGCTTTAGTCACTTAATGACACTGTTTACACATTAAAATGCACTTTTCTATTCGCATATATTTTAATGACATGTGTGCATTGTGTAATTTTCTACTCTTAAATGTCAACAAGACTATTTTATCAATAATTTATTTTCCTATAAATTTATAAGCTTTGATTATTATCTTTATTTGAATTGATATGTATAGAATGAAACTTAACAACATGTACATTTTTATAATTTAATTAATATATTACAGAAGCAGCTGTTAGACGTTATTGCAATGTTGAAGTGACAATTAATGAGGGTGAAACTGGATATATTAAATCACCAGGATATCCATTGTATTATCAGGGTGAACATACTTGTGACTGGATCTTTAAAACAATACCTGGTCGACGTGTATCACTTGTTTTTCATGATCTTAATATTCGCAGTAAGAATTTAATTAATTTAATTATTTTATAATTATTATTGTAATATTAATGTCTATTATTTTTATAAATAGGCCCTGAGTTAAATGGTAATTGTGTTGATTTTATAAGAATTGAAGAAAATGATAGAATAATATTTGAATCATGTGGTACTAAAATTGGAACAACTATTATTTCAAAAACAAATAAAATAATTCTTCGCCTTATAACTTCATCCAAGCTTTATCCTGCACGAGGATTTTTTCTTAAATACGAAGGTAATATTACTTATTTTTAGCTTTATTAATATATAAATAATTAAAACTCAATTTAATACTTTAAATTTAATATAAAACACACAGCAATTGGGTGTCCTGATATCAAACCACCAAACGGAAGTTTTATCTTAAATGACACACACAATACGAGAACATTTAAATGCCACTCAGGGAATATATTTTCAGACACAGGAAAACAATCAAAAACTCTAGATTGTCAAGGAAAAAATTGGAATAAAACGATTGATTTACTTCCGTCTTGTATTAATGGTAATATTTTTATTTTAATTATTGATTTCCATCAATTTATAAATTGTGATGATTATAATATTGTAATATTAACAACTGGTACAATAATTTCGTTATAATATTTATTTAATTAATTTGATTAGCTCTGCTTTAAAGATAAAATTGAAATAATAATCATTCGCTACTTGTCGAAAGTTTCGAAATAGGTCGAGGTCATTTCGAATGACTATTTTTCGTTTGAATAAATAATATAGAATAAATAGAAATATTTTTACATAAGGGATGAAATTGGCAAGGCTAATTTATTACTGAGACAAAGGTCCTTGTTTTTTTTTTTTTTTCATGCAGGATTTTGCAAAAGAAAAATAATAAATATTGCTTAGCTAGAATAAGGGTATAGGAAGCGGAGATGCGTTTGGGTGCATGCGCTTGCATCTACCCCTATTGATAAATGCATTGATACATACTTCGACTGTATACGTACTTATCTAATAGTGTCAATGTATATGTCACAAACTTCCTCACTATTTTTTGAGGGAGAATGATCGGAGCAATCCGGGTTTGATCGTGCCAAGTTGTTGCCAGTAACCAGTTGTTACCCAGCCATTCTCAGCTTTACTCCAGTCTCCACGTGTGTTTGCTTATTAAAATTTTAAGACAAGTGTTAATTAGTTAATAAGCGCAATTTATTAACAGGTTAGTAATCATTTTAGAGTAATTTATTTATTTATATACAATATTATTGTATTGATAAGTTATATTTTTTGATTATTATATTTATTTTGGGCTTTGGCATATTTTGAAGGTTGAAAAACATTTTATTTTCTAATGGTTTTGTCATATTTTTATATGGGACAAGCTCAATAATTTATTATTAATTATTTTAGAATTAGTATTTAACTATTTTATTTTTAATATTCCATGTGGCATTTTTAGAAATTCTAGGAAATTATTTATAGAAAAAAATTTATTTCGTTTTTTTTTTTCTTTGTATTATTTTATCTGAATTTGAAACTTTCTGGTTTTTTTTTTCTTTTTTTTTTGTGAATCAGCGTGTCGGAATTTAATCATGATAGACTTGCCAAACAAGTCTTCTTTTTGCATTCAAAAAATAAATAAATCCAAGGGGAATTCAAATAAAATATTTGAATTTAAATAAAATAAAAATTTATTATTTTCTATCAGACTGAAAGTATCGAATTTGCTGAATTTAATATTAATAATTTTTTATAAAATACTATACCAACTATTGTAGAACTTTTTTTTTCTTCTTTAGTATAAATTTCTATAAATTTTTTTTTTTTTTATCTTAAAAATTGATAATATTAGATAATACTTTTATAAATATTTTCTTATCTATTTTTTTTTAATTTTTTTTAAATATTTATCTACAAATTTTATTTTTAAAAATAATTTAAAATATTTTTGTACATTAAATTTTGTGTCTTTAAATAATTCATAAGTTTATGGAAAATTTCTAATAATGTTTTATCATTTAAAATAAAAATATTAGGGGTCAAAAAAATTAGAAAATTCTCCAATTGATATTCTTATATCAGAGAGGTCATCATTTATCGCAATTATTCATTAATAAAAACCTCCTAAAAACGATAATAAAACTGTCAGTATATAAAAAATGAGATTAACTTATAAAAAATAAATAATATAATCATTTTATTCGTTTAATATAAAAGTTTATTTAAAAAAAGGGCGATAAAATAAGATAAGAGTTCAAAAGTCAGCATGCAAATCAATATCACGCCACAATTTAATGCAATGATTGTATTACATATTGTATGGATAAAATGAAGATGATTTGTCCCAATGAATCAGTCTTATTAACGAATCAGTTTAATGACAATAACGTTGTTGTTATTATTTTTTCAAATACCAATTAGTTATTACCCTCTAAGTACAACTATGAGTCTATTTTTTAATTTACAATTTGCATTGCTGTAAAAATTTTTGAATAAACAGCTTTTGTTTGAAATTTAATATACAAATAAAGAGACAATAAAACATTGTGTTTAAATCTCAAGTGGAAGAAAGAAAAATAACTGAGAGATAAAATATTAATATCATGAGTCTTGTAATAAATTTATAAAATAATAATTTCATGTGAATGAATCGTGATGTTGTTGGTTTTTTATAGCTGACAATTTGTCATATTTTTAAATAATTTAATTAAATTTTTATTTCTTTACTGGTTTTTTAAGTTAAAATATTATTCAAGATGATTAAAATCTTTACAGACACGTTTAAGAATCTCATAAGTGAGTTAAAAAAATTTTATTAAACAAAGAAAATTTAAATATTTAAATATTAAGATTATTTTTTTTGATTTCAAGGTATTTCTTTTTAATTATTAAAATTGAAAAATTCATTAAAATTTTTAATACAAAATAATTAAAATACTATTGTTCTGTAATTTATATTTATCATCAATTTATTTATCCATTATTATGATGAAATATAATATCATAAAATCTAATCTCTAGTTGAAATGAAAGCTATATGTATACAAATAGTACTATTTATTCTTCATTTATACTCGTTTTATAATCGTCCAGTTGTTATCCACTTTGATGGGTTAACATTTAACACTTGTCTTTATCTAAGAGAGTATTTTTAAATTGGATTGGTTATTATAAAACATGATTTAATAATATATTTCTATAGTTATATAATTTGTCAAATCATTATTAATCTAAAAAATAACATTAAATCAATTATCAATTACAATCTTTTGTGTTTTAATAATTTAAACTAACACTTATTTGAAAATATTAAAAAAACATAAATTCAATATGTTTATTTATTAGAGGAAATAATAAATTAATAAATAAAATTTATTCAATGGAATTTTTTAGTTACGAGATAAGACTTGTTTTATTGAATTTAATTTTATAAAAAGTTTTAAAGATTCCAACAAATTATTGAAGTAACTTATTGTAGATAAATTATTTCCTCCACAAAGGCTGATCAAATATTAAAAATAATATAAATATTTAATCACTTGGATGTTCTAAAAATAAATAAATTGAATTTTAATATATTTATATATTTATCAGTGGCAAGAATTAAGTGAATTGTGTTGTTGACTTCAATCGACCCTGAGTAATTTAATGATTAAATTTTCTTTTCATCAAACACAGTAGTAAAAGCAAAATAAATTATAAATATTTATCATCAATTAAAAGCAATTTTATGTACTCAATTTGAATGAATGTTTGATAAAATAATTAACTTAATAATTTTTATATTGTGTTACAGCAACAACATCTACCATTTTAAAAAGTGAAACTGATAACAATCGGTTGACTCATCTATCAAGTGACAATATACTTGGTGCTGGTGTAAGATTTGGTCGTGCTGAAAACAAATATATCAATATGGTCGATTCAGGTAAATATATAATATTTCAAACTTGGTATATTTCCAAATCATCCAAGCTCAAAGTTCAGTCTGTCAATATTAACAAAAAAAAATAGGGAAGAAAGAGATCTAAAATGAGCACTTTGTTATCAGTATTGTTGTTAATATATTTTTTTATTATTATTTCAGATGTGCTTATACCATGTAGCCTCATTGGAATGATAATAATTTGCAATTTCTTTATTGTTTATTTTATTTTTCAACATAGAAAAAGACAAAGGTATGTTTCTCTAAGTTTAATAATAATTTTAAGACATTAATTAAATAATTAATTAATATATAAATGTATTTATACTTACAGCAGCTGCGATGAAAAAACAGAAGGAGTTGCTTTTAATAAAAAGACTTCAGAAGTAACAGGAGCTGGACCAAGTCTTGTTTAATTAACAATCAAATTTTAAACAATAAAATTCAAATGAAAACTAACATAATCATATTATTCAACAAAAAAACGACGAAGATCTCTTCCAAACTTTATGGATTTATCAAAAGTTAAAATGTTCTTTTTATTGTAATTATTAACTTGTTTTTATAGCCTTGAATTACCTCAATAATATCAATATACAAATGCTGAATATACTCAGTACTATTTTTTAAAAAATGCATTTATCGTTAATACATAAAAAAAAAAACAAAATACACTTACACGAGATTTACATTTTATAAAATTAAACAATACAACTTTTTAACGAATCATTGCTTTGTATAATAAAATAATATTATATTTTTTTTCAAAAAAAAAAGAAAAAAAACACGAGATTTTTAAAATACAACTTATGACTATTATTATTATTGTTTTGTATTAAAAGAAAAAAGAAAATAATAATATTTTTTTCAATTATAATTATTGATTTGTCATTTAACCAAATTGAAAAGAAAAAAAAAAATTATTCTAAAAATATTTTTGTAAAGGTTCACCAAGAACTTCTTCAAGAGTTCGTACAGCATTTTGTGCCAGTTTTTCAGTATCCGCATCCTCGTCTTCCAATAATTCAGCAAGGAATGGAACAGTTTCTGGCAGAAGCGGCATAAAATCTTCACCAAGTTTCCTTGCAATTTCAACTATTGCAGAAAGTGCTGTACTTCTAACATGTGATTTATTGTGTCTTGTTTTTAATAATACTTGATAAACCAACAGCTTGTGTAATGAATCATCTTGAATTGCACTTGAAAATGATGCAATACAAGGAACAATTAATTGTTCAGCACGTATTTCATATTGTTTTTTAGTACCAACAGTATTTTCAATTTGATCAACAATTGGCTGACATAATGTATCGAATCTTTCTTGATTAACAAAGTTATTAGCATCATAACTAAATACTTTATTTAATGTTGATAATATTTCTTCAATAAGTTCAATTCTATTTATTTCCTGTTCCAATGTATGCTCACCAATATTATCACGTATTTCTAAATTATTATGTGATAATAATTGTGCAGCATGAACCAAAAAATGTCCAGCAAATAATACAAATAATGATTTTAATGATTCAGCAATATTTGATGATAAACGATAAAATGTTATACTACGAAGTTTTTTATCTGGATTTCTTGCAGCCCAATCATATAATTTATAATAAAGTGGTCGGAACGTTGCTTCACTTAATTTTAAAACAAGAGCAACTAAACTTTTACCAGCAGATTCTTCAATAGCTTTTATATTATTTAATATATTTTCATCATCATCATAACTAATTTCCATTTGTTCATCTTCTTCTTCTTCTTCAGTTTTTTCTTCAGCTAGATTATCACTTAAATTTTCACGAAATTGTAATACACGTAAAAAGAAATTGGCAAGTTCTGGTACTGCTGTTTGAAGATCAGATGCTTGTAAATATCCAAAACATTCAGAGAATATAATCATCAATGATGGTATTGATTTGTATGTTTTTGCTTCCAACATATTTGTATAAGTTTTATTAACAGCTGGTAGCATGATCCTTAATGAAATACAACTTGCTAATTTTTGTGATGTTGCTTTTAATTTTGATAAAATTATTGCAGGTCTTGAATTTTCAATGTCTGCAGAATTTGATAATTTTTGTGATGCTGCTTTTAACTTTAATGCAATCATTGAATTTTCAATATCTGTATAGCGTGTATTTAAACGACATAATTCACACAATAATTGATCCAAGTATAGTGAAAAAAAATTACCAAGTGATTCAACAATTTTTTGTAATGCACTTACAATACTTATGACAAGTACATCTGGTGTTGAATCTTGATGACAATATTTTTTTAATAAATCAATAATTGATGGTACAAATTTATTAATTAATGGAATTGCATGTGTTTTCATTGTTCCAACAAGTTCAGCAACACAAAGTACAACTGATGCTAATAATAGTCCTTCTTTTTTCTTCAATAATTCAGTTGTTAATTCTAAAACTGGTTTAAAATAATCTGGATTTTCTTGTGCTAAATTTTTAGCTAATAATTTAAGTGTTATTAATGATGTTTGTTGTATATTTTCGATTTCTTGACTTAACATTTTTCCACGTTTTGATATTATTTGTAAAAGGGGAACAATCAATGTTAATAATGATTGTTGATCTTCTTCGTTGAATTTTTTATGTTGTAATCTTGAATTTAATAATTCCAATGCTTTTTTTCTGACAGTTAAGTGTTCATGATCAATTAATTTTTTAACACTCATTATAAATACTTGATTTGGAAGTAAATTATTTATAGCATCCAAAATATCATAAAGACTATGAACAAGAACTTTCCAATATTTACCTTTTGATTTACCTTGATGTTTATCAGCATTTTTTGATGTTGTTTGAATTAAATTTATAATTTCAATAACTAAATTATCATATGATAATTTAATATCATCAGTTTCATCGTCACTCATAACAGCAATACGATTTATAAAATCAATTGATGATAATAAATTACTTAAAAATTGTAATATTATGTATTTATAATGTCTCAATTGTTTTGGTGTATTTTTATAAACATCAAATATATGTTTATTTTTATATTGTTGTATTGTCTTAATATTAATTTCATCATCATCAATTTCAATTGGTAATGATTCAAAAAATTTTGCAAGTTCAACACAAACATCAATAATTTTTTTAGGTGTAAATTCTTGTGATATTGATAATGCAAATTCTAATCTTTGTGTTAATTTATTATTTGTTTTTTCTTTACTTGGACACAATACATCAGCCTCAAATGTTAATAAATAAAATAAATGAAGATGATTATTTAGCAACTGTAATAATTTGACAAATAATGGAGCTCTGCGATGTTCTGGTATGTCTGGTAAACTAACAACAAATATACGTAATATTTCACATGCATGTTTTTCATCATTACTTGCATTTATAATTGGTACAATTGTTTCAATTGTCTTTGATATTATTTGTATGGAGTATGCATCATCTTGACGTAATACAGAACTACCCATAAATGTAAATATTGGCATAATATTATTTAATGCAATTTCAATATCAGCAATCTTAAATAGCTCAACAAGTACAAGTAATGCATGATGATGAGTTTGTGGATTTTGTGATGTTCTAATACATTGCGATATAAGATCAACTTGTAGATGAGCATTTGGAATTGGTAAATTTTTGATAGCTAAATTATATATTGTTGATAATAATAGCTGATTTGTATATTCAAGTGGACTTTGTTCTTCAAAACTTAAACACATTCTTAATAAATCAAATAATACTGGTACTAATAAATCTTCATTATCAATATTTTCAGCACGTTGAATAAATTCTAATATTGTTATTCCTCTTTTCCATTCATGTGTATTTATCAGTTCTGGTCTTTTTGTCATTTCTAATAATTTTGATCTTCTTTTAGCACGTGCACCAGTCAATGTTTTAATAATTTCATCTGGTAATTTTGCATTTTTCATTTTTTCCAATTCATCAACAATAAGCTGAGCATTTATTTTAATTCTTTGTACAGCTTTATTTGCTGAAGCAACAACATTATTTATTTCACAATCAGTTACAATATCAACAAATTTTGATAGTATTTTTTTTTGTATATTTGTTGATATTTTACCAGCATTATCAAAAAATATATCATCAATTTGTTTGATAATTATTGTACTTGATAATTGTTTACCATTTTCAGTTGGTATTAATAATTTATTATTTGATATTGATAATTCAAATAATTTCCATACATTATTCTTTTTTAATGCATTAACTGTTGTTGAATTAAAACGATATAATATATTTTTTAATGCAATTTTAGTAAATAACAATGAATCATTATTATCATCATCATTGCTATTTTTTTCAACAATTTCTATTAATTGTAAACCTCTTGGTGTTAATTTTTCCATTACTTCAACGCCATTGACATGTGATAAGACATCTAAAAGTTGTGCTTTAATATGAATTGGTATATTTTCATCTGATGTTATATCAAATAAAAATTCTCTGGCTTCTTTCATTTTTTGTCGTAGTGTTTTAGTTAATTGTGAACTAACATCTGGATCAGGTGATAATAAATTATATAATATCAATGATATTTGTTCATGATCAATTGACATTTCAGTTGTTTTTTTATGTAATTCAGCTAATAATGATGATATACCATTCATTTTATTTAAATTAAATGTTTGAAATAATCTTTTTAATACATCAACAGCTGCTTCACGACATGTTTTATTTTGTCTTGATAATGCAATTATTAAATTTGTGGCAAATATTTTTTTTTCAAATATCCATTGTACTGATTGTAATCTATCAAACATAGCAAGTGCCATTCTTAAACATTGAAATGACGTTTGTGGTTTAACTGGTAATATAAAACCTTGTGATAAAAATTCCATTAGTGCTTCAGTTGTATGAAAATGACGTTGTACAAATATTTTTAATAGCCATGAATAATGACGTTTTTTATCTGCGTGTGATGAATTGATACCTTGAAGAATAAGTTCAAATATACACATAACTAATTTAGTTAAATCACTGTTATTTTCAAAATCAAGTAGAGTTGATTTTAAATCCAAACGACGAAATACCATTTCCAAAACATATGTACCAGCTTGTAATGGTAGTATACCTTTTGATGTTAATTCAAGGGCTGGTTGAATTTGTTCATTTGTTAATTGATTACAGTCTGGTATTGATTGAACTTTTGGATATTGTTTTATCATATCAGCAGCCATTTCAATCATTTCACAAAATTCTTTAGGTGATATTTCACCAATTTTACGACGACAAACTGAACCAAGTAAAACAAGATTGAAAAATGATGATGTAGCATCATAATTTGATGATAATTTCATTGTTGTTATAATATTTGCAGTTCGTGGAAATAAATCAGAGTTCATTAAACTATGAAATGCAGCATCACCAATTGACTTTGCTGTTGCATCTTTATAAATTTCTTTTTTAACATCTTGTAAGTAATTATTTTTTGTTGAAAATTCAGAGTTTAATATTTCTAAAGCGACATCAACTTCTTCATCTGTTGTTGGGAATAAATATGGTAATATTGCTAAAAATACAGATGTATCACCACCATCATCACAAAGATCAAGTAATAATTTTAATGCTGGTTTTGCTAATACATGCTTTTTTTCTGTATGACATTGTGATAATAATATCATTAAACGTTCAATTAAATTATCAGATGGAAATAAACTTTTTAAACGTTTTATTGGAAAGCTCAATAGTGCTTTAACAACATCAACATTGTCATCAGTAAATCTTTCAATTATTGACTTTTTAACCATGCCTTCAAAACCATCAGCAATATCAATTTTACCAGCAGCTAAATCATTCAATGCTGATATTCTATATTCAGCAGCAAAATGGTTTAATTTATCAAATGCATTTAATGAATTTTGTGCTCTTTTTGCACCAGAATGCCATGACATCAGGAATTGTAATGATTTTTTTGATTCAATACATGATTCTGATTGTTTCATAAGATTTTTTAAATATCCATCAAAACAATTTGCATATCTAACTTCTAACAAACCATAAATATGTGATAAAAAGCTTTGTGCATCATCACATAATGCTTCAGATGTTAAATTTGGTTTTAATGTATCTTTTAATATAGCATCAACTTCATATTCTTCAAATACAATTTTTTCAAATATTTTAATAACTGTTGATTTTATATTTTCTATTTTATTTGAATTTTTTAATACAGCTTTTATTGATGTTTCCAAAAATGGCACAATAAATGGTATTATTTCAATACCACAATTTTTAACTTTTATTATTTCATCACATAGCCATGTATATTCTGTTATTTTTTCAACAACTTCAAGTGGTACATATTTCATTTCATTATTTGGTGCTTCATACAAAAAAAATATAAGCATTATTAGTTCATGTTTTAATACAGGATTTTTTAATGCTTTTAATAACAAATGTGTCATTGTTTCATTATTTAATCTTTGTTTTATTGATAAACGTGACAATATCATAATACCACATCCAGCAAAATCTGGTATTGTTGATTCAAGACTATTCATTAATGTTGGTAGAATATGATTAACTTGTAATTCACTTATTTTTTTACTTCTTTCAATACTTCCAGTTATTGCTATTGTATAAAATGCATATAATATATTCAAACAAGTTGCTTTATCTTGATAAATTGTTGTTGCAAGTGATACATGATTACTGAGTAATTCAAGTAAGCCATTATCAACTGTTAATCTATTAACAATTGTCAATGATGATAGTGGTATGCCTGGTTTTTGTAGAGGTTTCAACCAATTCCATTTGTCACGATTTGCTGATACATCAACAAGTTGTAATGCTCGTATAAACATTCTTGTTTCATGATATGGAAGAATTAATAACATATAGTGATCCTTGTTGTATTCATGAATTTTATATCTATATATCAGCCATTCAAGTGCTTTATGAGCATTACTCAATAAAAAATATGGTGATAAAAGAATTAAAAATTTTTCAATTTGTTTATTCAATGATTTGTTCAATTTAGCATCATGAATTGAACGTTCTAGTTGTATTGAGCTTCGGGCAAACAGTGTATCTTTAAAATCTTTAAAGACACCTGATAGTTTAATTAATTCATCAAGACCATTTTTACCAATATTAAATACAGTTTCACGATCAAGATTAGCGGCTTCTTTTGGATTGAATAATAAACTTGCACGTTTTTTATCATTTTCCAGAAAACGAGTTGTTTGAGGTGTTTGCAATTGTTGCAATTGGGCAGCTAATGACGTTGCCATTATTAAAAACTAAAAAATAAATCATTTTAACATTAATAATATACACTTTTTTATAATATTAATTACTGGATAAATAACCTTAAATTTTTAATTATCTGTTTTTTAAAAAACTTACGTTTTATTGATAATTTTCATGCAAATTTTAATTTTTTAGTAATTTGATGCACTTGGGTAATAATTATTTATTATTATTAAACACTATTGTTATTTATGAGTAATTAAAACTTGAAAATTAAGAAAACACGTGGTAGATAACAATTTAGTGTTTATATGAAAAAGAAAAAGCTAATTTCACGGATTTTACTTGGCTCCCGTATCCTAAACCGAAAGTTTCCGGTTTACATTTGACGCAATTTGACGGTAATGTTTTTATATGCAACGATGTAAATAAACCTTAATAGACCCTTATGAGCGCAGATTAGGTGATTGTTTACTCTTTTTTTTTTCTGTCAAATGTCAATAAAGCAAATATTAATAATTAGAATTGATTAGAACAATTAAAGTATACAAAAAACTGCTATAAAACAATTGTATTATTTTATTTTTTCTGTCACTCTTGGAGTAATTATAAAAATACAAATCAAATTAGTGATTATGCAGTAGTGAAAAAAAAAAAACAAAGCTGCTCCTAAAACAGCTGATGACAATAACTTAATTAACAATATATCAAGGATTACAATTTATTATTATTAACATAAAACAATAAGATGTTTAAATAATTAATTAACTTTTGTAAAAATTTATTGCATACAAAGGGGTAATTTTACCCCAAAAAAAAAAAAAAAAAAATGAAAGTAAATCATGAAGATAATGTTAATAACAATGACAACGATAAATTTAAACATAAAGTTAATAACAATAGCAAGTACAAAAATTTACCTTACTGGATACTTGCTGGTTTAAGAGTGTTTTTAACATTGTTACCACAAACTGGATACATTCATCCTGATGAATATTTTCAATCAATTGAAGTCATTGCAGGTTTGTCATAATAATTATTAAATTAAAAAAAATAACCCATTACAATGATATTTTTTGAATACTATTTATAACAGGTGATCGTTTTGATATTGATGTTTATAAACCATGGGAATATAACACAACATTTCCCATAAGATCAACATTAATTTCTCAAATAATTGTTGGTGTACCATATTCATTAATCAACATATTAACACCATATTTAAATTATTATTTTCAGTATTCAATTAAAACACCATATTTTTTAGTTGTATTGCCAAGATTATTAACATGTTTATTATCATTTATATCAGACTATTGTCTTTATAAAATATGCAATATTTATAATCAAAATTATCATGTAATATTATCAACATTTGCAAGCTCTTATGTTATGATTATTTATGCAACTCATACATTTTCAAATTCAATTGAGCTTATATTAAATTCAATATTAATTTATTATGTATCAAAATGTATGGCATATTCAGAAAAAATAGTTTTACAAAGTGATATTATTGCTGAGTGTTATGATAAAGCACCAAATATTGTTGAACGTGTTAAATATTATAAATTACGTTCATCATTACCTTCACATTCACTTAAACATTGTTTAATATTATCAACAATAACAATTATTGGTATATTTAATCGTCCAACATTTGTTGCATTTGCATTACCATCAATTTTTTTTTGGCTACAAAGAGGTCTTGGATCAAAAACAATTGGCTTTTTAGATTTTCATATTAGAATAATTATTTTTGTTTTATCTAGTATACCAATAGTTATATTAATAATAATATATGATAGTTTTTATTTTGGTTATTTAACACTTGGTGAAATAATTGAACTTGATATTGGAATGAAAAATTTTGTTGTTACACCGGTTAATTTTTTAAAATATAACTCAGCATCAAGTAATTTAGCAAAACATGGATTACACTCAAGATGGCTTCATTTTATTATTAATGTACCACTTTTGTACAATGTATTGGGAATTGTTGGATTTATAATAATTATAAGAATGATATACAGGTAATATTTTTAATCAACATTAAAAACATTATTGATTTAAAATAATAATTAATATTTATATTTTAGTATATCAAGAAAACGCTGGCTAGAATTACCAAGAATCCAAAGTATTGAAAGTTTAATGATTGCTTGTTTTATAATACCAATTGGTATACTATCATTATTTCCACATCAAGAACCAAGATTTATCATTCCAACAATTCTTCCATTGGTATTTCTTTTTGCTCCAATAATCTCCAACAATATTAAAGTAACAACTATTGAATATAACAATAATAATAATACAACAACATACGTATGTCAAAAAGAAAAGAAAAAAATTAATAAATTACAATGTATTTGGTGGTTTATTAATTTTATTATGATAATTTTTTATGGCTTTATTCATCAGGGTGGTGTTTATCCACTTACGAATTATCTAGTCAAAGAATTAAAAAGTAAACCAGATACAACACATGTACATTTGTTTACTTCTTATACTTATTCAATTCCAACTGGTTTAATACAATTAAGAAATACCAAAAAAACTTATTACAGTAGTGATAAACATAGATACAAATTAACACAAGATTTTTATCTATATGAAAAAGGAAATTTGGATACTTCAATGGTATTTAAAAGTATATTTAATAAATTAAATGAATGTGAAATTAAATATCAAAAAAAAAAAATACCATACAGACTTTATTATGCATTACCTGTTAATTATTTTCGTGAATTTATTGAGTATGCGTTTTTAAATGGCACTAAAAATTTAAATTATCAAACAGTCAATATATTTTATCCTCATTTAACTATTGAAAAATTACCAAATATAAATATTCATCTTGATTGTTTTGTTATTGAAAGACCAGATATATGTATTGAAAAATTAACTTATAATTTATCAAATTTTTTAACACAATTTATTGAAAGTTTTGGACTATTATTGCTACGCATTGAACTACCTCTAAGTTCCATTGAAATAGCATAATTAATTAATTATTAAATTTAATAATCACGCAATAATAACTTTAATAAATTAATATTTAATTAGTAATTACATACAAACACACACACACTTTGTACTGATTTAATTGTAAGAAGATGAATTGTGATTTATTTGTTTTTTAATTATTTCAATAAAATTTTCATTACAATGTTAAATATATTTTTTCGTTTTTTTTTTTTCTATAAAAATACATTATAGAATACTTTGTTTATACATATGTAAAATTACTTTTTTATTAATTATTATTCATTATTCAAGAATATTTTTTAACATTAATAAATTATTGTATTAATATTAACTTAAAAATGCAAATTAGTTTTGTGAAGAATTATTTTCTAAAGAAATTAATTGTTCTCCATATGTCCAGGGTAATTCAGAATTAAATTTATTTTTATAAGCTGAATTTTTAGCATTATATAATTTTGGATTATCAATATATGCATCACATCCATAACACCATACAGATAAATCTGTAAAGCTTAATGTCAATGGATGAGCTTTATCTTCAGCATGAATACTTGCATGTTGATTTATATTTCTGGCACAATGAACAGTAAAACAAATTAAACAAATCCAATTTTCAGATGTATTTGAACACTCTTGGCATGGATCCTTAATATTGATACCCTGAACTGGTACATCATTAATCATATCAAGATGTGGACAATCATTTAATGGATATATTGCAAACATACTTCCATCAGCTAAATCATTTTGACATTCAGCAACAAATTCACTTAGTTTTTTAATTGATGAACCATTACTTGTACTACTTCCAGCATTTTTATCATCATCACGACTTCCTCCTGCACCTTGTGAATTCATTTTTATATGGATATTATTGTTTTTTTGTTGAACAAGATTCACTGCTGATAGCCAATTCAGCTAGTTTTAAGGTTAAATCACTTGTTTCTTTTAATTTTTCTGATTGTAATTGTTCAATGGCTATTTTTGATTCAATATCGTCCTTATATTCAATTTGATTGTACTCAGGATCTGGAATTACTTTCTCCTTCGGTAAAGCAACTTGAAATACCAAATTTGGCCAGTATTTTTTTTGTGTATTTATAACGTTTTTTATTGTTGTGACAGCGCTTGAGCAAGGTCCATTATTGTTAAATAAAAGTGGGGGCAATGGATCATTGAGCAAAGCTTTTGTACACATAGTCATTGCATAAGCAATTGAATTAACATTATAACCACCCTCTAGAGCCAATATGACTCTACCATTAGCAAGAGACATAAGCCAATGTGTAAAAAGTCCAAATGCTTCTGGTGTAACAGTATAACCACCCAATGAATCACCAATACATGCATCAAAACCAGCAGATATTAAAACTAATTCTGGATTAAACTGATATGCAATAGGCATAATTATTTGTTGAAATGCAGCAACATATTCAGCATTACCCATTTTTCTTTTATTCCATGGTATGTTAACATTAAAACCTTCACCTTTATCATTTCCAACAACATCATAGTTTGCATCTTTTGATTTTGGATAAAAATTTGCATTATCATAACGATGAAGTGATATATATAAAATATTTGGATCATCTTCAAGTAAAGATTGTGTTCCATTACCATGATGAATATCCCAATCGACAATTAATACTCTTTTTAATGAATGTTTTTTAATTGCATATTTAGCAGCAATAGCAACATTATTAAATAAACAAAAACCTGATGGTAAATCTTCAGCAGCATGATGACCTGGTGGTCTGACAATTGCAACACCTGATTGACTCTCACAATTTAATACACTATCAACAATACTAAGTACTGAACCAGCAGCAGTGCATGCACTTGTCCAAGTGTCTTTGTTGAGAAATACAGAATCATAATCACGTGATTGTTTTGCTAATGTTGATGGTTTTAATTTTGCTGTATCCATAACCATTTGAATATGTTCTTTTGTATGAACAAGAAGCAATTCTTCTTCTGTTGCAATTCTTCCTTGCATTATATGGCATCTTTTTATCAACTCAAATTCTTCATGTTTTGTAAATATACCTGATATTCTTTCTGGTGATTCTGGATGATCATTGTCAGTATAATTAAAATGTTTAAGCATTTCAGTATCATAAATAAGTGCAACACGATTTGGTGCTTTGTTTAAATTTGTAAATTTTTTTAGATTATCTAATCTATCATGAACATTACGTAAAAATATTTCACTTTGTATTGGATAACAGTCACGAGTTAAATAAAATTCTGGCTTTGTTTCATCACCATTGTAAATGACAACTGGAAGATGTCGTTCTGTATTATCATTATTTGATGGCTGAGAATTTATTGAGTAAATTTCTTGATACTGATAACAATTCCAGTATGGTTTGTGAGTATATATGACATTTAAAATTGTCTCACGAATACTTGCACTTGGTACATCAAGAGATTCAATCATTGGACAAGGATCACCAAGAAGAGTCCGAAGTGTTAATGCTGCTGATTCTGACAATGATTCCAAACAATATCCACCCTGTAATAAATTTATTACATCAATTTTTATTTATTTGTAAAATCAATAATGATAAAATTACCTCAAGAATCACAGCTACTTTTCCACGAGCTAAACCAAGTAAAGGTGACAACAAGTGTGAATAAAATGCAGGCGTTATTTCCATTTCTCCCTGTAGAAAAAAAAATCATTAATATTTATATTTAAAAGATCAAGTTGTATGTTTATGAAAATAATTAATTGATTTGATTTTTTATAAGAGTTTATTTGGCCTTCAATGACAAAACCTTTTCATCTCCAAGAGCCGAATCGAAACCAGCACTCACAACAATCAAATCAGGACCAAACTAATTTAAAAAGAAAAATCATAAATTAATTAATATTTTTTTGTAATAAAATTACCTCAGGACAACCGAGTGCAGCATCGTAGCCAGCTGAAATGACTACGAGATCCGGTTGAAACTAAAATTCAATAATCATTTAAATACAATTTTAGCTTTAAATAAATTTTTAAAAAATAAATAATTACCTCGTATGCCATTGGTAAAAGTACTTGTTGAAATATTGCTAAATAATCAGCATTTTTCATTCCTGTTTTATTGAGTGGTACATTAAAATTATAGCCAGTACCTTCATTCTCACCAACGTAATGATAATTTGATTCTTTGAGATTTGGCCAAAACTCACCATTCTCATATCGATGAATGGAAAAATAAACAACTCTAAAAGAAATGTTAAAATCATCATGAAAATACTGAGAGCTTAATGGTTTTTTTTTTTTGTTATTTTACCTTGGATCATTGTAAAACATTTGTTGAGTTGCTTGACCATGATGAACATCCCAATCGATAATTAAAATTTTTTCAGCAAGTCCATCAGCTAATATTTTTTCTGATGCGATTGCGACATTGTTGAAAAAACAATAGCCACAATATTCAGTTTTCATAGCATGATGTCCAGGTGGTCTTTTAAAATATAAATTTTTATTATAATATAAATCAAAAACAAGTAATTATTATGATAAAAATGATCACCTTATGATTGCCATGCCATTTTGTACATCACCACGACAAATACTCTCGAAAAGATTTATCGTTGAGCCAGTTGAAAGAAGAGACAATCGATAAGTTGACTAAATTATAATCAAAAAACAACATAAATAAACAAATTAAAAATAATCAAAATAATTAAATATATTGACTCACAGGATGTATATAAACTGCATCATATTTAGATGATAATTTTTCGAGCTTTTCAATATCCTCAGACCCATCAGTTGCTTTGAGTATATCAATTTGTTCTTGTGTATGTTTCATCAACAATTCATCATCAGAAGCAAGTCTTGGCTCAATAATTTTACATCTATCAATTAAACCAAGCTCTTCACATCTTTCAAGTGTCTTGATAAATCTTTCTGGACACTCTGGATAATTATCATCCCACAGACAACAATGATCAGCCATTGATCGATCATAAACAATACCAGTCATACCACGAATCATATTTTTAGCTTTTATTGCACCTTCATAAATATCCTTTACATAAAATGTATCACTGTTTTTTTTTATTTTCAGATGACTCTTTTTACAAGCTGTTGCTTCACGTTTTGCTGTTACAATTGCTTTTGATGGTTTAATCTTTAATTTAATTTAAAAAAGAAACAAAAAATAACAATTAATTTAGATTATATGAGAATAAATGAAATTAAATTAACAAAAAAAATGAGAAACAATATGTTATGTAAAACTGTGCATATTGTCAAGTTATTGAGGCTTTAAATTATGTTTATAATCTTATCTTTAAAAAAAAACTGATTAAGCAATGACGTAAATGTTTGTAAACGTATGAAAAAATTACATTTGCTAGTCTTGATGATTTACGTTGATCATTGATTGCTGCTGTTGATGATGTTGATTTTGTTGACATTTTTAAATTTATATCTGGCCTGGATTTATCAATGACATTAATCAGATTAATTTCACTATCAGCCAATTGTTTAACTGCATTTAATAAATTGGTTTTTGTATTTGTACTCGACTAAATAAAACAATAAAATAAACAATGAATGTGCTAAATAATTTATTAAATAATTAAAATAAAATAAAGATAAATTTATTGTTAAAATGAAAATGTTGAAAGTTTAATTTACGTGGGTTATAAAAATGGAAAGACAAGTTTATTTAAAAAATAATTATTAATAAATTTTATTTATTTATTTTTTTGCACAATAATGTTGTTTATATTATGTAACTATTATTAAGTAATGGTATTTATTAATATTACATATTTCTTACCATATTAATTATTTGTTATTATTTTTAACATTTATTTTCGATAATTTAACTTATCTACATGTGAATACTGATTTTTATTATTAACTAAACAATGGCACATTTTTTTTTTTTTCTTTATAAAGACTTATTCAACTTATTTAGAATGTTATTAAAATTATAAAATTTATTTTAAAAAACAGTAAATAGGTACTTATTTATTTGTTTTTTTTATAATAGACGTCACACAAGATGGCTGACTTAAGTTCACATAATTGTTGTTCGTCTCCAAATAATAACATTTTAATTAAAAACATATATGTTGACAAGATAATTACAATTAATTTATTTAAAATTAATTAAGGTAATAATTTTTATTAAAATTAATCATAAAACGTCAATAACATATTATTGTTAATTATAAAATAAATAATTTTAATCATTTTAGATTTGAGTGATTAAAGATGTTATTCTATAATCACGGATATAATATTTGTCCTTGTAGTTGTTGTACGTGTTTTGGAGTAAAAAATAAATTTAAAAAAATAAAAATACACACATAGTTAATAACAATAGTGTGTTTGTCGATATGTCGTCTCCATCAGCTGAACATGTTGTTGAAGAAAATATCAATAATAAAACACAAGAAACAGAAACAACAAATAAAACAATAACTGATAAATCATTAAATTGTAATAATGAAAATAAACTAAATAATGATAAGGGTAAAAGAAAACGCGAGGATGATGATAATGATGATGATGATCAAGAAGACGCCAAAATAAAAATCATTAAAACAAGTGTTGACAAAGATACAAGTGTAAGTGAATATCTTTATAAATTGAATTGTATTTAATAGAAATAATTAATAATAAATAAATACTTTTTATAAATTAGACAACATCATCAGCACCATCAGATTTGTCAACTGGATCAGGTAACAGAGATGTTGTTGAAGATGAAAAAAAAAGTGATGATAATACAGCTGTTGTTGCTGATCATTATAATGCACTTGAAGAAAAAGGATTAACACAGAGATTTCAAAGTCGTATTTTTTATATGAGAAATTTTAACAACTGGATTAAAAGCATGTTAATAAGTAAGCTTAATAATTATATAAAAATAACAATTCATTTGTTGATACAACTATTAATTATTGTTATGTATTAAAATTGTTTGTTTTGTTTTTTTGTTAATAGATGATTTTTTGCACAAAGTTAGACAAGGAACAAGTCATGGTGCAAAATTGAGAGTACTTGATATGTGTTGTGGTAAAGGTGGTGATCTTTTAAAATGGCAAAAAGCAAATATATCACATTTAATATGTGCTGATATTGCTGATACATCAGTAAAACAATGTGAAAGTCGTTATAATGAAAATTTAAACCGTAAAAAAAATGAACGTGGTGGATTTCCATTGTTTACTGCTGAATTTATAACTGCTGATTGTACAAAGGTATATTTTTTAAAATATAAAAATTATATTTTTATTAAAAAATATAATAATATATACCTATACCATATCTTGTGTTTTTGTTTTTGTGGTTTTTTTTTAAATAATTAAGATTTCAGGTACGTTTGAGAGAAAAATACAAGGATGCAAGTATTAAACTTGATTTGGTTAGTTGCCAATTTGCATTGCATTATAGTTTTGAAACATTACAACAAGCTGAATGTATGATGCAAAATGCCAGTGAAACTTTAAGACCTGGTGGTTATTTAATTGCAACAATTCCAGATGCATATAGTTTAGTGTAAGTTAACTTATATATATATATATGTACATTATGGACATAAGACATATTGGCTATTATAATATATACATGTATTCATACATTTATTTATTTATCTAGTGATCAATGGAAAAAATGTGATGGTGATAAATTTGGTAATGATGTATATAACATTGAATTTTTATGTGATAAAAATAACATTCCTTTATTTGGTGCTAAATATAATTTTCAACTTGAAAGTGTTGTTAATTGTCCAGAATTTCTTGTTTATTTACCATTATTAAAAAAACTTGCATACAAATATGGACTTGATTTTGTAATGTTTGAAAAGTAAGTTTTATTAACATTAATAAATAATTAATTTAAAAAGAAATAAGATAATTAAAATGTATTTATTTTGTTATTTAGATTTGAAAATTTTTATGAACGTATGAAGGAAGAAGGACGATCATTACTTGGACGAATGCAATCACTAGAAACTTATCCACCTTATCATGAATCTCCTCTACTTGGTCAACAAAGTGGTACTGATTATCAACACGCAATTCAGCATATGCAAAATTCAACTGGACATAGAAAAATTGGCACACTATCATTGCCCGAGTGGGAAGCAACAAGTAAATATTATTTATAATAATTATTATTACTTATTTATTGATTCATTATTAATTATTATTTTAGCACTTTATGCAGCTGTTGCTTTTCAAAAAATGAAAACATCTTGGAATGCTGAAGGTAAACCAGAATACTCAAAATTGACAAAATAAAAATAAATAAATAAATAATAAAAACAATCATTTATTATTATGATAATTAATTTTTTTTTTACAAACGAATCATGTTTTTACATTTTATTAAATTTCATTTTATTTGTAATATTTCAGTTAACAATAAAATGTTTTAAAAAGCTTTTTAAATATTATTTAAAATAAAAAAAATATTATTTGTAATAATTTTTTTTTTTCAACTTGAAAATAATAATAAACTTGTAATAATTGTAAATTTTAATAACAATTTTAATTAAATAAAGAAAATAAGAGTAACAAAATATGAAATAATAATAATAATAATTTGTAACGTGGTAGAGTGAGTTGGTGGACAAAGAGTTAGTGGTGGGGGATAAAAAAATAATAATTAAAAAAAATTGAACGCATGCGTAGACAGATTTTGTGGAACTTAGACGCGGAGTGAAAAATTTGTCGTTTTGTTCACTTTATATAGAACTCTGGCAAAAGCTGTGCGCGACTATCTTCAATACTTAGTCGTTTTTTTTTCTTATATCTCTCGTCACTCGCCAGAGTCTATCACTCGGTGTTCTGTGGTATTTTACCAGGTTGTAAAACGAGGTGAATTTTTTATAAAATATATAACATTAAAAATGGATCTCGAACAGTCATCAACCCAACAAAATCCTGACACAGTAAGTAAATAAATTAATTAAATAATTATATATTTAAATATATAAATTATTAAATTTTAATAATATTGACATTAAATATCACTTGTACAGCAACACGCCACGGAGACGCGAAAATATTCTAAGTCCCAAAATGGCGTCTGCGACTAAGTCCCTCATCATAACTGTTACAACTACAAGTTTTTTTTTTTTTTTTAATATAATACTCCTATAGATATATATAATAAAATTACATTAAAATCATCAACATTAACTTACCCTTCACCTCATTTTTTTTTTTAATTTAAATTTGCTTTATACTTGATGAATTAAAATCATAAGTAAATAAAAAAATTGTAAATATTTTTAATACAATTCTTAAGTTAAAAAATACAATATTTATTGATATAAAAAAAATAATAATTTATGATTAAAAAAATACTCATAAATAATGCTCTTTTATGTTGTATATTAATTATTATTATTTTTTTTAACAGGAAAAGGGAGCAAAGGAGAATAGCAGTGCAGCCGGTAATCATGGAGGTAAGACGGCATCAATAAAAAAAAAAAAAAAAAATTATACATGAATGTACATTAAGCCTTGATAAAACAGATATGCTAAATGAAAGACAGTAGAGAGAGAAAGAGAGAAAGAAAAAGTTGAAGAGAAAAATGTGTATGTTTTTTAAAAAAAAAGTTGTATTGGATCCTTTGTTGAGGTATACGCAAGTTAGCGAGAAAATAATGAAGAAAAAAAAAAAATTCTTGATATCCAGGGCCACTGTGAACCTAACACGTGCTTAAGTTCGTATGATTTTCATCGAGCTCCAAATGCTATAGACCTCACCATTAATTATTCAATATTTTATTTTAAGCTCGTTCGATTCTCTCAACAAATTTATTTCCCTTCTTATACTCTTATTTTGTCAATCAAAAAATATTTCCATGTATATTATTGATTTAATTTTAATTTTTTTTTCTAAATAAAATATTAATTAATGTATTTTTATTTTAAAGATGCACATGTAAATGGTATGTCAAACGGTTATGATCGCCGAAAAGAACATAAATCAGAGCATCGAAGTAAAGAACGTTCCCATAAATCAGAGAATCGTGATAAAGAAAAAAATCGTGACAAAGAAAAAAGTCGTAAGAGTGAACATCGTGACAAGGACAAAGATAAAGATAAAGATCGTCATAGGCATAGTTCAAGTTCATCAAAGGATAATAAAGATAAACACAGCTCTAGTAATAAAGACAAAGAAAAAGAAAAAAAAAGTAGTTCATCATCTTCAAGTAAAGAACATAATAAGAGTAGTTCATCATCTAGCAAAGATCGTGATAAATCAAAGGATCATCACAAATCAAGCTCGTCAAAGGATAAAGAAAAAGAAAAGTAAGTTGAAAATAATAAATACAAAAATGATGTTATTAATGTATTTTTAATATTATAATTAATATTTTAAACATTTTAAATTAGACATTCAAGCTCATCATCATCATCCAAGGACAAAGATAGTTCTAAATCAAAAGAAAAAGACAAGGATAAACATAGGCATAGTTCATCACATGATAAAGACAAATCATCAAAGGATAAAGATCGTAAGCATTCCTCTGATAAGGATAGACATTCATCCTCACATGGTGATAAAAATAAATCATCTGAAAAAGATAAACATCGTCATCGTCATGAAAAAGATAAAAGTAAACACAAGGACGAACGAAAACAAGAAGTCAAAGAGGAGCCTAAAATTAAGGAAGAACTTGAAAAGACTGATTCATTTGATAATCAACAATATCCACCTCAGCAACAAAATATTTATAATCAAGTGAAAAATGTAATTATTAATTATTTACTTTAAAACGTATTGATAATATATATGTGAATGATTTTAAAGTAAATTAATTATTAACTCTAATTTTTATTAATTTATTTAAAGGAACCAGAATCAATGGCTGATGCTGAAGATGATGGTAATTCTAGTGATGAAAATGGTCTTTATATCAAGGAAGATGACGATGACGATATCGATATCAAGCAAGAAAATATCAGCCAAAATTCATCTGATGGAAATGACACGAGACTTTCTGATCTCCATAATACAACTATTAAATCTGAAGATTCTGACGAAGATGTTCCACTGGTAATTATTTTATTTATTAATTTATCTTTTAAACGTTTTTCAATTTTTTTATATTTTTTCATCTCCATTATAATAACTGTAATAGTATTTTTTTAAAATCATTTAAAATTCTTGATATATATTTTTAAAATTTAAAGTTTTAATATAAATTTGTATAAAAATAATATGCCTGAAGTTGATTTATACAAACAAGATGATTTTTTTTTATTTAAAAAAAATTCATCAGTTTTAGAAAATAGTGATGAGAATATTAATTTGACAGTTTGTGTTAATATTTGTTTTTTTTTTAAATTAAATTAATGCTTAAATTGTTTAATGATATTTTAATTAAATGATGTTTTTTTTTTTTCAGGCTGCTAGAACTGCCTCACCTCATGTTAAACGTCAACTTGATAGTGATGAAGATGTACCATTGTCAGCTAGAAAAAAAATTAAACAAGAAACAAATAAAATGAAAAAAAAGAAAAAAAAGAGAAAACGTTCCTCTGATGATGAAGAAGATAGTGGTGATGAGTTTGAAGAGGTAAATAATACATAGATAATTTATTTATTATTATATAATGTTAATGATGATGATGATTGAATCAACTTTTTTTTTGTTTATTTGTTAATTAATAATTATAGAAAACTAAAAAGAAAGCAGTTAAAAAAGAAAAACCACCAACATCAACACCAAGTCCACGAAAAAAAAAGAAAGAAGAAGAAGAGGTTGAAGTATGGAAGTGGTGAGTTTACAATTTTTACTCCGTTTTCATAGATTAGTTGAAATTTTTACCACGTGCTTTTTGTAACATTCTCCATCTTTGTAACCTTAATTCAGTTTGTTCTGATCAAGACATATTAAGTTGTGTTTTTTTTTTTTTTTTTTACTCGTATAAAAATAACATGTTATGTCTTAACAATTGAGTTGAAAAATGTATAGAACATGTTTGAGTTGTGTTAGAGTATTAAATAGTCAATTAAAATATAAAATAAATCCACTTATTAGTGATGAACCATTAATTGCATTAGTTACTCCAATAAGTGTGAGGTTATACGCGACAGTTGTTAAGCAAAAAAAAGCATCAACAAAATGTCGCAAGTATGTTGTGTTGAGTGTTGAATGTATTAATTATAATAACATGATTTATATTTGATATGTATTTTATAAATATTATCATGTTTTAGGTGGGAAGAAGATGACAACAAAAAGAAAAATAAAGATGGACAAAAATGGACCTTCTTGGAGCACAAAGGACCAGTATTTGCTCCAGATTATGAACCATTACCACCAAGTGTACGATTTATTTATGGTGACCAAGAAATGAAATTATCAAAAGATGCTGAAGAAGTTGCAACATTTTATGCTCGTATGATTGATCATGATTATACATCAAAAGATGCATTTAATGAAAATTTTTTTGCTGATTGGCAAAAAGTTATGACTGAATCAGAGAAAAAAAAAATCTCAGATCTTCGTAAATGTAATTTTAGACCAATGAATGATTATTTTCTTCAAAAAGCTGAAGAAAGAAAAGCAATGTCAAAAGAAGAAAAGAAAAAAATTAAAGAACAAAATGATGAAATGTTAAAAGAATATGGTTTTTGTACGATTGATGGACATAAAGAAAAAATTGGTAATTTTAAAATTGAACCACCTGGTTTATTTCGTGGACGTGGTGAACATCCAAAAATGGGTAGATTAAAAAAACGTGTAATACCAGAAGATGTATCAATAAATTGTTCAAAAGATTCAGTAGTACCAAAACCACCAGCAGGACATCGTTGGAAAGATGTACGTCATGATCCAACAGTAACATGGTTAGCATCATGGACTGAAAATGTACAAGGACAAGTAAAATATGTTATGTTAAATCCATCAAGTAAATTAAAAGGTGAAAAAGACATGCAAAAATATGAAATTGCTAGAAAATTAGCTAAAACAATTGATAAAATACGTGCTGAATATCGTGAAGATTGGAAAAGTAAAGAAATGAGAGTACGTCAACGTGCTGTTGCACTTTATTTTATTGATAAACTTGCATTAAGAGCTGGTAATGAAAAAGATGGTGATGAACAAGCTGATACTGTTGGTTGTTGCTCATTACGTGTTGAACATATTAAATTACATGAAAAATTAGATAATGAAGAAAATGTTGTTGAATTTGATTTTTTGGGTAAAGATTCAATAAGATATCACAATAAGGTGTCTGTTGAGAAACGTGTATTTAAAAATTTACAATTATTCAAAGATAATAAACAAGAAAATGATGGATTATTTGATCGTTTAGATACAACTGTATTAAATAAACATCTCAATACACTTATGGAAGGTTTAACTGCTAAAGTATTCAGAACATACAATGCATCTTGGACATTACAAGAACAACTTAATAAATTAACAAATGAAAATGATTCAGTTGCTGAAAAAATATTATCATATAATAGAGCTAATCGTGCTGTTGCTGTACTATGTAATCATCAACGTGCTGAGCCAAAAACATTTCAAAAATCAATGGAAAATTTAAAAAATAAAATTGACGCTAAAAAACAAGCTGTTAAAGAAGCTGAAAAAGAAGTTAAAGATGCCAAACGTGAAGCTAAACAAGGAGGATCAGGAAAAGATTTATATGAAAAAGCCAAGAAAAAACTTGAAAGATTACAAGAACAAGCACTTAAATTGGATTTGCAAATGACTGATAGAGATGAAAATAAAACAATTGCATTGGGTACATCAAAGTTGAATTATTTGGATCCTAGAATTTCAGTTGCTTGGTAATTATCATTTATTATTCATTTATTTATTCATACATTATCTAATTAAATAAATAATAATAATATTAATAACATTTTCTTTTATAATTATAGGTGCAAAAAAAATGATGTTCCAATTGAAAAAATATACAACAAAACACAACGAGACAAATTCAGATGGGCGATAGATATGGCCGGTGCTGACTACGTCTTTTAACCCCATATATTTAATTAATTTAAAAATCATATTCCTTATGCTCCAAATAACTTGTATCAATACAATATTAGTGAATTTTTTTTTAAAATTAAACTTCATGTGTGTTTTGCTATTTTGGAACTGAGTTTTTCTGTTTTTTTTTTCTTTTTTTTTCAATTTGATGATCATCAACAGTATATCAACAATTTTTTATGTTAAAAATTTATCCTAGAATAAATAACTCATCAATTAATTCAACAACTATAAGTGAAAAAAAAAATAAAATAATGATAAAAAACAATATGTATGTGATCGTGGATTTATTAATACAAAGAAAATTGTATTAATTTTTTTTGTTTTGTGCGATAACAAAGAAAATGAAAGTTTAAGTAAAAAAGAAAAAAAAAAAAAAAAAAAAAATAGCAATTAAATTGTCGGATTTAAACCGACTGGAACGAATTAATTAAATTGTGTGAGTAATTTTCTGTCAAAATTTTTAAATTAGATAAACAACAACAGGTTTATTTAGCATTGTAAATATTAAATCAATGTTTGTAATGAAAGAAAATTTAATATTAATTATAACTTCACCATCTGCTCAACTATAATTTTAGTTTTAATTAAATGCTGTAAATTCAAACATAGCAGTGACGTGGAGTTTTTTTTTTAATTCTTTCATAATATATTGAAAAAATGCAATGCTTATTATTTTTTTTTTTCATTAATTTCAAACCGTATATTTTAAATAATAAATATGACTACTGTTAAACAATTGTGACTATGAATAAGACTAGTGAATTATCTCGATATAACGTGCTCGATTAAAATGCCTAGGAGAATTTATAAATTTTATTTTAAAAATTAAAATGTACCAGGATAGATATTGAAAGCTTTGTAAAGCACTTGTTAGAGAATAAGACATTAATATACAACAAATAGAATTAATTATACATAATTGTATTTAATTGTGAAAACAAAAAAAACTAAAAAAAATAGTCGATGGGTATTAATTTCTTATTGTTTGTTGGAATTATCAATTGTGTAAATGTGAATGTTGAGTTAAATTTTAAATTTCATATAACACACAGCCATTTAATAAAGTTTTTAAATAAATGACTGCCAATAAATAAATAAAATAAATGTCTAATTAATAAGATAAATAATTAATTATTGTCTGATAAATATTATAAATAAATAAAACAAAAATTCACTCGAAAATTTTATTTTTATAATAAGTCTATGTATAGGTTTTTCAGCTGATAATTATTAATAAATTATAAAATAATTTATTTCATTATTGCAATTTAATTGTGATGAAAAGAAAAAACAACATGCAATCAGTGGAAATATAAAAATCACAATAGTCTATGTAACCATTAATTAACTTTAATAATTTTTATATAAAAAAAAAAAAAATCTGTTACGTATTTAAATATCGCACAGAGTATCAATAAAATAATTAGTACATAAATACTTGTGTTTCTAAAAATGAGGATAAAAATAAATATAACTACAGTCAAATTAATATCCAGTCAATAAATTTTATTATATTCTCATTCCCAGGCTGTAATAATAAACATATTTAACTTATTAAACGAAACAAAAAAAAAAAAATAGTTAAACTGTGATTATTTTATTGTATAAATAAAATTAATTTGACTAATTATTTATATAAATATAAATCTTAAAAATAATAAAATAAATTCAATGATAAATAAATATTTTTTCGTAAAAACTCTGATAAAAACAAATCACACTTTAAATAAAAATAATAACAAAATCAATTTATGTTTGAAATTTTGTATAAAAAAAAATATAAAATCACATTATAAATTATCTCTTTTTTTTTTTGGTATTAGTGTTATGATATATCATTTGCGGACTAGTCAAATATTTTTTTATTTATTTAAAAAATTTAGAGCAAATGCCTTTGGGTTTTTTTTTTTTTTACTTTTTTTTCTAAATTTTTCTTTTTATATAAAAGAAAATGAAAATAAAATAACAACAATATATCAAATTAATATTGAATATAAAAAAATAATCAAAAAAATAAAAACGTTTCGACTATGGTTTTATTAATTAATTTTATCGTTAAATAATTATTGAAGATCGTCGATTTCATTTATTGGCAACACCATGACGTTTCCTGCTGCTGCTATTTTCATCTTGTACGCTTCCGGTTCGAACCAACGAATGGGCATCTGTAAATATTCATTATTAGATATTAATTAGTTCTTAGATTAAATCCTTCAAAATTGTAAGATGTTTTTTTTTACTTCAAATGTCTTACCTCGGGTAAAACATGACAAACAAACAAGCAAAAGCTCAATCAGTTATTATTATTAATATTAATATTAAATGATAGCAATGATTGTTAATAAGCATAACTTTTTCTTTAATTTTTTTTAATTTATAGATTATCAACTGATAAATTATTAGTCTAAACACCATCTACAAAATTAGTAACATTGAAAATGTTCACTCGAATAATTTCATTTCTTTTTTTTCACGTCTATGTGAATGTTACGTTACTTCTTTTTTTTTTTTTTATATATATATATAATATTCCGTGTGAATGTCTTATAAAACTAATTTTTTTAACAACAAAAATTTATGTCACATAAGTTTATCGACATATTTAGTTAAATCACTTTTTTTTTTTAATATCACAAATATTTTTTTTTTTTCGCTAAACAGCTTATTTGATTATAAATTTTTATTTTTTATTTCTTTGTTGAAAAATAAAAAAAAAAAAAACCAGTCGAAATTCATATTTTGGACGTTTTGGAAAATTTTTTTGTGTGAAAAATAAGTATTTGATTCAAAACCTGTTTACTTTTTGATAAATTATAATGAAATGAAGAAAAAAAAAAATAACTTAAAGGGTTTAATAAACTTTGCATCAAGCAAAATGAAAAGAAATAAATAATAATGTAATTAGAAAGAAAAAAAAAAAACTAATTCTAATAATTATGGCACGTCATTGAAAAACACACGATAAAACGAAATTAAAACAAAGAGTAACTTGAAAATTAATGTTGTGCATCAAACGGGATTAATGTTAGGTTGCTTTTGATTAATTTTTGTGTTATTATTAGTATTTGTCTTTGATGAATTAGTATGAAAAACGTTGATGATGAAATGAATTTCTAAAAAATGTTTCAACTTCAGGAGTTAATTTTAAATGTTGAAATCCATTTTGTGAATATGAAGCACAATTGCCAGTTGAGTGTCTTGGTGGATTTCTTGACTCTACCTTGCGTACAATATTTGGACATTCTCTTTGAATACGTTCCCATTCAGCGGGTATACGTTTTGCATAAGGACCTTTTGCACAAAGCAGCAAAAATTCATATGTTAATTCTCGATTCTCTAAAACACACAACGCATCACAATCAATTAGAAAAAAAAAAAAAAATCAAACGAGAAAAAAAAATAAAAACAAGTCAAATCAAAACATTTACATGGGAAAGGAAAAACAATTATATGAAAAATAAAAACAATAAATATTATACCATTATTTTTTTTTGGTGAATCAATTGGTGGTTGTATTTTAAATGTTGTCTCAATATCTCCAACTATTTTATTTTCCATTGTTTTGACAGGTACTGGTTTAATTGGTCCAGATATTGGTGATGGAAAACCAGATTCTTCTTCCAATGTAAAATGCTCAAATCCAATATTACAGACAGCCATTGGATCACGAAAGTGATCTTCAAGAACCAGCTTTGCAGTCTTGAATTAAAATTAAAACATTTTAATAAATAACATTATTAAATTATCAAGTAAAAAATAATGATTGAATAATAAAACTTACTCTAACAAGATCCAAGTTGGCACCAGTTATTTTTAATGATTGATTACCAATAGTAACAGTATATTTGTATTCACCAATACTGGCATCACTTGTTGAAAAACTATGAAGAAGAGCTGTACGAGGACGGGTTGTTAATTGTTGTTGTTGTTGTTGTTGTGGTTGATGATGAAGGCGATTACTTTCATCAGATGCACTGCTATTTAATGAAGAACTTGAACCACCAATACCACTTTTATCAGCAGCACCATGTTCACACACTGGTGATGCGTTTCGTTGAATCGTATCCTTAATCAAATCTTTTGCGTAACTGATGAATAATTTAAATTATAAATAATAATCATTCAATTTATTAATCAATTAATAAATTGAAACTCACTGTATCTTGTCCTCGGATGAACCGGTTATTTGGACAAGTCGTTCTTTGGCTCCAGGACTCACTGAAAATATATTAATCTAATTAATTATTTGTTTAATATTATTATTAAACTTAATTAATTAATTAATATATTTTATTTCAAATAAAAAATTAGCACAGCTGTTAATAAAACATTTTTAAACAAAAATATATTATATTATAAAAAGCCAAGTGAAATATCGCATTTGTTAGTTCATTTAAATTATACCTATATGAATATATTTAAATAACGTGCATTAAATTAATCAATTATTATTAATTAATTAAAACACACTAATCAATTTTTTTTTAAATTAAAAACAATTGCATTAATTGTGAGCTAATTTTACATACAAGATTATAAAATGAATGATTATATTTGATTTTTGTTTTGTTTTTTTGTTTTTTTTTTTTTTTTTTTTTTTTTTTTTTTTTGTTTTTTTTTTTTTTTTTTTTTGTTACGATGCGATGGCACACGATGCACTTGCTTTAATTTTACCTCGTTGAAAGGAGATGATTGTCTCGCTGAGCTCTTCGATGATGTGTACCCGTCTCCCTTTTATTCCCATCACTGTTTTATCGTGCAAATTTGTTTCATTTTAAATATAATAATTTTCCTATTTTTTTTATCATTCAACTATCATGTGAATTTAACTTGAATATAATTTAGTAAATATAATAATAAAAAAAATTGTATTACCTTTGCCAGAGTCACTGTTACGAATAACAACTTCATCCTTGCAATAATTTTTACCGGGTATTCGTGTTGGTTTTGTAAATTTACCACTATTTTTCATGACATCACCAACACCGAGAACTGGTGCTGTCTGAGGAGACGGTAAACCCATCATTGATGATCCAAGTGGTGTTGTTGGTGATTCCATGATACAAACATCATTCTTTTAAATAACAATTATAAAAAAAATTATTTTACAATAATATATCCAACTAATAGAAACTAACTTATAAAAGTATTACTTATGTTCAATTCAAAGGGACTAATAAAGGAACTCAAGGCCCAATAGAAAGGTAAAAAAAAGGAGGGAAAATATAAGGCCCTCGTGACTTTCAAAAATACGTAAGACCATTGAAGAGCTGATTTAGACTTTTCGATGATTCTTCATATGAATGAATTAATAAAACAAATAAAACAACTTACTTCATCTAAAATTGCAAGTTTTTGTGAATAATAAGCATCCATAGAATCACTACGACGCCACTGTTTGGCTCTTAGCTCAATAAGTTCCAACAAATGAACTCTGGTCGTCAAATCCAGTTTATCGTTTTGACTAGCATTTCTTATGGCAACAAAAGCTCTGTCCAATTGATCTATTTAATAAAATATAATAATTAAAGACACAAATAATAATGACAAAGAATATAATCTTACCCTTGTAAATTGTCTCAATTTGATGAGGACAATTTTTCAATGTTTCACATATTGTCATAATATTTATTTGAAGCGTTGGATCAAAGCAACCATTGCTCAAGCTTGAGACAACTTCGTCAATCAAAGAAACAAAGTCCTCTGCTGATAAATAATATTTATTAACAAATAATATTTAATATTATGTTTTAAAATTTTATTTAATATTAAATTATACCTGTCGTTATCCGCCCATCGATTGCAGAATTTCTTTGATTCAATTTTAAGGCCCTTGGTTTTTCAAGTTTTTTAGTTGTCCTTAGTCTCGGTGATACTTGAGTGCTGGCCATTATTATTGCTGTTTATTTATCTACAAAAATCATCAATATAAATACTTGAAATATAACTGCTGTTTTTTAAATTAAAATAATAATAGTAGTTCTTATCAAAAAAACAACAATTTTGTGCTATTAATAAGCATAAAAAAAAATAAAAAAAATTCACACACCAAATTGAAATTAATATTTATGTATAGTTATTGTTATTATTCTGATAAAACTTTAGAATAACAAATTATGTCACAAAATCAAATTAAATAAAAATTAATATCATCGATGATTTGAGGGTTATGAGCTTGGATAAAAATAAAATATTTAAAGCGGAAATGTCGACTAAATATTCGTCTATTCGTCTTAAAAATTTTCTTTTTATAATTATCTATCTTTTATTCTTTGTTATTCTTTAAATAAAAAAAAAAAAAAAAAAAAAATCAAAACACTTGGAACGACAAGACTTTTAGAAAGGACTGCGGAAGAAGAGAGAGGTAAAAAAAAAAAAAAAAAAATAGAAAATAATGAAAATACGACAAAGAAATTTAGAAGAAAAAAAATATAATTAATTTTCACAATAAAATAGTCAGAATATAATTAATATAATACAGTTGACATGTCAAAATATAAAATATAATTTCAAGCATTGTGTTTACGTCATTAAACAAGAATGTTTTTGATGAAATTAATTTAAACGAAAGTTTTTATAGACAAAGATACAAAATGTACAATCATATAAGGACTTGAACTAAATAAAAATAATAATGACAATATGTCAATTATTGACAGGTAAAAAAAATTGAAATATCCCCTTTAAATTATGATTAAATCTACAAATTTTTAACCACCATTCAATCAATAAAACGTATTTATTTGTTTTTTATATATTTTTTTTTTTTTTTTTTTTCAATAAAAAAAAACAAAATAAATAAATAAAAAAGGGCTGCTTACCGATAGGCAGATTGGATGTTCGTCTCGTCGTCTCTTTTCGTGTCGTGTGTATAAACGCGAGTGTATATTTTTTTATTTTATTTTAGTGTTTTAAAATTGATGAGAGAAAAAGAGCGAGAGGGAGAAATAACACCGCCAATGTGAAAAAAAAAAAACAATATGACCGAGAAAGAAAATTTTTTACACAACCAATCAGTGACTGGCAGTCACTTGCCCGGGAAATTTCAAGTATTGATTAATCCAAAGTAAAGAGGAAAAAAATTTTTAGAGGAATAAAAAAATATTTGCATACAATAGAATTATTATTTTTGTTTTTTTCACATTCAAAACATTTTATTCAGTCAGTAAGAAGCTCTCTACATATCATCAATAAGAATAATAATAAAGATTTACACTCACTCATACATTAACTGATAAATAATTTTAATTATTTAACTATGTTTCAAATTTATTTTATTTTTTGTTTTTCTCAATTCATTATCAATCAAAGTATATATTACAAATACTGTGCCATATAGAAATTGAAGACGAGAAATTATCCAAACACAATTAGAAAATGTTTTTCATTTTTTTTTTTTTCTTATTTTTATTTAATAATAATCATATCATGATTACTTTGGCAACATTTATCAATTTATTTATTCTTTTTTATTTTACAATTTATCTGGTTTTTTTTATTTTTGTTTAAATTTTTTTAAATTGAGTTGACCCATCGTCAAAGGCGTATTATTGTTAAATAAAAAAATTATTATAGCTTGCTGATTGGCACGGTGTTTTAAGCAGTCTTGAAGATAATAAACCTTTTTTTTTTTATTTTATTAATTATTATTTTCTTTCTATTTGTAACAACTAAAAACATTGTTCTATAAAAAACATATTTTTATTATTTAAACTTGATTGATTGAGGTAGTGTAATTTAATATAAACATTTTACTATTTTCATTCATATTATTATTACTATTTTTGTTTACAAATTTAAGTCAGATATGTGTTTGTTGTTTTAATTAAATTTATTCATATTAACTGCATTAATCGTAGGTAATATTTCTCACGCCCCTGCGATTTGATACAACTCCAGCAAAAAATTAATGATTTATTTACTTGAAAAAAAAAAATAATAATATTAGTATAAATAACATTTATTTATTTATTTTTTTTTCATACCATTGCAATAAAAACCCTGTCGTGAGAGTATAAATACCTTGGACTCGTGCATTCGCATTATCGTCGAGCTCGCAAGAAAATTATTATTTATTTTTCATTTATTTATTATAAATATTTTTTTTAAATTAATATTATTTTGACTTGCAATAAAAGTGCCGATTACAATTAAACAGAGTCATCAAGATTTGTAAATAATTTCATTCTGACTCTGTTTAATTATTTTTTTTTCTTTATCCAACTTAATTTTTTTTTAAATTTCTTTTTCGTATTTATTTATTTACTTTTTTTTTTTTTCTTTTTTCACTTATTACATTAGTCGCATATCTTTCAATTATTATTATTATTTATTTATTTTTTTTTATCACATTTGAATCGTCTTCACAGATTGATAGAGACAAAAAAACATGTGACATTTTTTTAAATTCATTTTAAACTCAATGCATTTTCTCTTGATGAACACTTGTAAAAAATATTATTTTGTATATGTAGAGATAATTGAGCTGTTTTTTTTTTAAATATTAGAAACAATTTGTATTTTTTTTTTTTGTTTGATGACATTAATTGTTTCTAAATGTCACATGTAATATTGTCCCGAGGAAACTAAAAAATTTCAAACATAATACAATTACACATAGAATATACTTGAAATTTTGACTTTTTCTTTTTTTTTTTTTTCTTTTAAATTTTGAATTTTGACACTTTTTGTTTTATTTTATCCTTCTTTTTTTCATTTAAGATAAGATTAATACATAACAACTCAACTTTAAGTGGTAAACAACGATACCACATTAATAGTTATAAAAAAACATAAAAAAACAAATAAAAACATAATTAAATAATAAAACTTAACGCAAGCTTTGACCAACGACACCGAAATGTAGCCCTAACATTGTGTATTTATTTTTTCACCAGAAGAGAAATTAAGAATACGAGTAATAATTATTTAAACTATGAGCTATGTTTTTTTTTTTTTTTCTCTTAAATCTATACCCTAGAACAGCGATAAAACCCTAATACATGCGTTTTTTAAACTGTTTAATTTTTATCATTGCAAAATTCCGAACGTTTTTTTTTTCTTTATAATAAATGAATTGTTTGAATTAAAAAAAAAAATGTTCAGTCTATTGTGTATTGGGCAATATGTATTTTGACATCATAAAAATAAAAAATTATTATTTGATCTTTTTTTTTTCTATTTTTTATGTTTATAAATTTTATTATTTTTTTCTATTTTTATTTGAACTATTGTGTTTTTTTTTTTACCTCTTTTATTCTATTTCAGTGAGAAATAAAAAAATTTTTGCATTACAAATCTCGTCCGTATGTTGCTCATCAAACATCATCTAGTATTTTTTAATTTCTAAATTTTTAATTTTATTTATTAATAACTATAATTCAGTATTTTTGAGAGTATTTTTAAACCAGAAGTTTTTGTGTTTACCAAAGTGTTTTTATTATTTATTTTATTTTTGTTTAATTTTTAGATTTTTATTATTAAATTTAGTATAATGTTTTTTTTTTTTTTTTTATTTTTTATTTTCATCTTGTAGTTACTTTACCTTGATGTTATTTAAGACGAGTGTGAACATTGAGAAACGTAAGAAATTTAAAAATGTCGTTTTTTCTTAAAACCTGTTGAATAAATAAATATATTTATAAAAAATTGTAGATAAATAATAATACCAATAGTAGTTAAAAATATTTAAAGAAAAATACATACTTTTTTTTCCTTTTCCTTTTGGTGCTTTTCGTTTTTTTGATGATGCAGAAGATGAACCACCAAATGACGTTAGTTCATCACCAAGTTGTCCCATTGTTGATATTTTTTTGTTTCGATGTTTTTCTTGTTTAGTAACTGGTAATCTTGTCATGTAATTTTCTTCATATTCAATTTTACGTTGATTTTCACGTCCAATACTCATGTGTTTTTCACCACCTTGACTATCTTCAATTGGTGTATCAAGATACTCTTCTTTAAGCTCACGTAATACAGCACCAGAAACAGCACGTCTTCTGGCTCGTTCATTTGCTTTTTGTGTTTTTTCAGCAGTTGTTTCATCACCATCTAAAAAATTAATATATAAAAATATGAATATTACATAGATGAAAATTTAATAAGAGAAAAAAATATTCAACAAACCATAATGAACTGCTGCAAGTTTTGGAGGAACATAAACTCCAGTTTTTTTAGTTTTATTTGTTTTTTCATTATCATCACTGTCACTATCAGATTCATCACTTGCATCAACTTTAGCCATAAGATCGTCAGGATCAGCTCTATAATTACTTGGATCTGATGTACTTGTACCGGTTGCAGCTGTTTTAACCAATTTATCAATTTGATATTTTAATTTATTATCAATTGGTCTTATTTTTTCCAAAACAGTTCTTATTTCAACAAGACGATCAATTGATGGATCACATTCAATTCTTTCACCCGAACATTTACGTAATATCAAATATGATACATTTATTAAATATGACAACAATACATTGTATTTCATTTCCAAAAAACTCAAGCCTTTGTCTGTTGTAACTTCACCCTTTTTAACACGTACAAGCATTTTGTCAACTAATTCAATGACCGATGTAACACATGAATTCATTTCACCAAGAAGACGAATTGCCTGTGGCAGATCTCTCTGCTCCATTTCTTCAATTGCCTGAAATTTAGATGATATAATTATTATTTATTTTAAATAACACTTTAACAATTAAATTTCAAATTAGTAATTTATTGTTATTACCCAAATCATATTTATTTATATTTATTATTGATAAAGTAATTAATGTTTTTTTTATATTAGTTTTGATGATGAATTAACAACCATTTTAATGTGAAATTATTGAATTTACTTTTGACACCAACACTTGCACCCCCGACTCTCTCTCGCGTATAAAAAGAACGTCGATATTTTTTCATCACGAAAAAAAAGGGAAAAAAAAGAAAGGAAAAGATATAAAAAAAAAAAAAGAGAATAAAAAAAGGAAAACAAACCAACGACTGCAGTGTATATCTCATCCATACCCTTACATACAAACATACATGCACATACACATACACATGTGTATAAATTAAAAAAAGAAATATATAACTGTCATGAAAATTAAATATTTAAAAAATTTTATTTATTTATGACAATAACAAAGCCTTGATTTATCATAAAAAATGTAAATAAATAAATATTTTACTCCAAAACATCATATTTCTAACCTTAAAATCATCAACATTGTTGATTGTCAATTTTGGTATAAAAAATTATTAATTTTCGTGAAAATGATAAAACAAAAAAAGATATGTCTGCCAATTTCTGGTTATAACAGAAAAAGCGCAATAATCTGCTGCCATCTTTCTCCTATTTACTAGTGGGTGGTAGGCAACCCCTTCATCGAATAAAAAAGAGGGGTAGTATATATAAGAGCAAAAAAAAAAACAATGAAAAATGTCCAATAATTGATGAATTATAAAATAATAAATTTTTTATAAATGAAAATAAAATGCATATGATTAATTGATTGTTATTTTGTAAAACTCACCTGTACCATTGTTTTAATATTAATATTAATAACTTAACAAAAACATAATTAGACACCGTTAAATTGTAAATTATATGTATGAACACGTGGGGAAGATATTTTCCAAGAGGGATGTTGTTATTATTTATCTCTTTTTATCTTTATGTTGTCTCTCTTTTGCATACTGATACTTAGTAGTCACAACAAACACTTAATGTTTCCAATTTAATATACTATTGTTATTTAATCATTCAAATAATTGTATTTATTTATAAAAAATATATTATAGCTTAGATATGTTATTTTTGATTATTTGAAAAAATTATTTCTTCTAAAAATATAGATTCACGTTGACTTAAGTTGTGCTAAGCCTATTTCCGGGTTTTTTTTCTATCAGTCGATAAAGAAGTCAAGCACATGTTATGTTTTTTTTGGCGGTCAAATATTGAGTTTAGTAGGTATTATTTACTATTTAGTACTATTTACCAGCTAATAGTCATTTGATTTTTCATTTTTTGTAAATATAAAAAATAATAAGTTAAAAAATTAAAATATTTAACATTCTTTTTAGTTATTAGTTGTTCATATATTTCCATTGTTAAGACTTAAATAAAATATTCAAAAATAAGCGGCAAAAATAATGATACTAGTCAAACTTCACTCGTATAAAAGTGAATTTTGATTGGTCAGCTTGTCGCCAAGTCGTGTTTAATTAACCAATGAAAATATATATATTTTATAATACCAACGAATCAGATAAACGTGTCAGAGACCTTATAAACTACTATTGTTATTATATATCTCTCCCTCTTTAAGTTTATATATATATAAACAATAAAAAAGTTACATAGAACAAGCCAGCGGTTCAGTATCTCGGCCATTTCCCTCGCGAATGGTGATGCATAAATGCTCCAAAATAAAAATATAAAAAAAAAAACAATAATTAAATAATCCTATTTGCATAACAATTCATTATTAGTTAAATAATTTTAATTGTTAAATTGTGCGGGGTTAAACCCGATATAAGACGACAAAATAACGCGACGCAAAAGGATGATACACTCGGGACGAACGAGACTCGAGGTAGGATTAATATTTATTAACTAAATAATTTTTATTTAATAATATTAATAGTAATAATAAATAGTCAATGATGATAAACATTATATGTATATATTTATATCATGTATCTATGAGCCAATGTTGTCATTCGTCGAACAGCTGATCTCTCCTGCTCTCACGATAATAATATTTTTATTTTTTTTGTTTTGTTCTGCTCTACTCTTGTGTTTATTTTTTTTTTTCTAGTCTATTTATTTATACATAGACCAATGTTAATAAAATTTGTCGTCATGCAATACGTCATTTATTATAAATAATATATATTTTAAATAAAATTAAATTTATTTAAATTTATTCGTGACCTGGGACACTTCCATTTTGTCCATCGACCGATCAAGTCAGGTCCATCCTTTGTTCTCTTGTCTATATTTATATTTTTTTTATTTGTCTCACGATTGTTGTTATTGTTTTTTTTTTTTTTCTTTATTACTTTTAATAATTTTATTCTTTGTGTTGTTATTATAAAATAAATAGGCATAATAGTGATAATAAACAATTGTAAAAAGCTCCAGAATAACGATAACACACATGTCGACAATTGTACTATTTTTTTTTGAAACTTAAAGAAAATATACACATTCCTTGACAATGAATTTTTTTTGTTTTTTTTTTTGCGACTGTATCTTCTTTTATCCTTGTTGATTTTTATTTTTTGCCTTTATTTTATTTTTTTTATTATTTTTTTTTTCTTCACCGTCTTTCGTTCATTCAACCCACGATGACCGTTCGATACCTCATACTATGCTACCCAGCTCTTTTTTTTGCTTTCTTTATTTTTATTTTTTTTTTGCCTCCCACCGACCAATTTACGTCTTTAAGATATTGAATCATGTATGTGGTACTTATTATATTTCATTGAGGTATTAAATCAATGTAATGATCGTTCCAGTTATAATTTACGATAAATATTTTGTTAAAAAAATAAGAATATTGTATTTGTTTTTATATCAATGTTGGAGGTGTGTTATATTTGTTTACAATATATTTTTAACGTTTTTTTTATATGCTGTATTTATTGATAATCAGACAAATGAATTAATTTTTATTTATCATTTTTTATTCGTTACAGACTACGTCGTAGTACGATAATCAGAGATAATAAAATATTTAGATAAAAAAGGAAAATACACGTGGTCATTACAACAACAATAACTACGTTTTATTTGTATATATCGTCTATTAATAACAAGCTTTTATTAAAAAATTAATTAATAAAAATTTTTTTCATTGGCAAATTGGTTTGTTGTATTTTTTTTTTTTATTTAAGCCTTTTAATCTAAATTTATTTTCATTTTAAAAACTAATATATCGAATTTCTATACAGGTATGCTTATGTATTTAAAATTTCTTCTATACAAAAATTTTTTTTATAGAAAAAAGCTAATCGAGTAGGTGAAGGGGTTGAAGTAGGTGGTCAAGGGTTGGATGAATTAACAACTGGAGGTGGTCAGTGGTGGAGACAATATCCTCCTTATTATCATCATCATCACCATCATCATCATTACCATCATCAACAACATCAATCCCAACAACCACAACATCATCAAGGCATTTATTATCCGTCTCATTCTTTAGCTCATATACCTGTCAGTAGCATGAAGCAATCTTACATGCAGGTAATTTCACACATCATTAACAATTTTAATAACCAATTATTAATATTAATTAATCACTATTAATTTGTTTATCTACATGTTCATTACCTTCTTTTTTTACTCTCTCTATATTGGTACTTTGTTGTTCTTATCATTATTTTTGAATTTGCTTTCTTTCTCTTTTTATATTTATTTGTTTAAGATTATTATTTATTTTCAGATGTTGATGATTATCGTTTTATTTTAATTGATCAATTATTGTCATTTAAAAATAAACGTCGAGCATTTAATCCTCAGCTTATAATTTATTAAGTTAAATTGTACTTGATAAATGAAATCTTTTTTTATTTTTTTACTTAATAAATAATAATACAAAAAATAATTTTTATTAATTATTTGTATGTTAGTTGATAGTTGTCTACTTTTATTTCAATCAGGAAATATTATATTATTTTTAATTCACCTGGAAACATAGTAATGAAATTATTTAAAAATCAATAAATTATTAATGTCAATTTTATTTATTTAATTTAAAAAAAAAAAAAATGTATAAATAGCGTGAAAAAAGTGTGCAATTTTGATAGGACAAGTGTGTAAGTCTTGTTAAATAATATAGTAGTTTTTGCTAGAGTTAAATGGTAAACACACTAGTGACCCAGTGAATTAAATTATCCTCATGAATATCACGACAAAACGAATTGACACAATTTGAAGTAGTTGTCTGTCATTGAATATTAAGATTAAAAGATATATTATATATTTCAAAAAATGTTTCAATAATTTATATACACAAGATATTACTAGTTTTAACTTCTTATTTAACAAATTGATCAATCGAAATATTTAAATTATTAATATTATTCAAGTATCGTATACTGCTAAATCGTATCGTGACTTTGAAACTTTGAAAATTTACATAAATATATGCTAATATATAAAGATATTTATTAATTATATATTCAAGTACAACACTTTATGTAAAAATAATTTTTAAGTGTTAAAATAATTATTGATATTTTAATTATTTTTATAATGTATTTAAAGATAACAATCGCTGTCGAAAAAATTTGCTATTTTTTGTTCCAGTTGACATGGGTATTCCATGACGATGAGGCACAAATTAATAAAAAACTTCCAAAGGAACTTTTGCTCAGGTACTTAATCATCAATTGATATTTGTATACATACAGCACAAGTGACCTATATTTTTTTTATTTTATAAAATAAATAAATATTTTCGATTCAAATTTGGCTGTGTTAAATTGTTTTTTTCTAAATTCATCAAGAAAAAAAATTTGTTTTATGGATTTACATGTTGCCTAAGTACATCTTGTGATTATAAAAAAAAAAAAAATCTATCACAGATTGTAAAAAAAAGAAAACAAAATTAAATCAATAATTTATTTTCCTGTATTTTTTTGGTTTAAAATACAGGTCACTCGTAAAATGTGCAAATTATCATCTCTGTTTAATTTATTTATAAAAATTATTTATTACAATTATTTATGATAAAAAATAAAATGACGAAATATAAAAAAACAAAAAAGGATTCTATCATATCTGGACGTAGTGTCACTTTGTCGTTGTGCTCAAGTCAGCAAAGCATGGAATGTTTTGGCATTAGATGGATCAAATTGGCAAAGAATTGATTTATTTGATTTTCAACGTGACGTTGAGGTAAAAATTATTTCTTTAAAAATAATTTTTAAAAATATAAATAAATAAAAATAAATATTTAGGGATCAGTCATTGAAAATATATCACGAAGATGTGGTGGATTTCTTCGTCAATTGTCACTTCGTGGTTGTCAAAGTATTGGAAATAATTCAATGCGTACACTTGCTCAATCATGTTCGAATGTTGAAGAATTAAATTTGAGTCAATGTAAAAAAATATCAGATGCAACATGTGCTGCATTAAGTAGCCATTGTCCAAAATTACAACGTTTAAATCTTGATTCATGTCCTGAAATAACTGATTTATCATTAAAAGATATATCTGATGGTTGTCCACTATTGACACATATTAATTTATCATGGTGTGAATTATTGACTGATAATGGAGTTGAAGCATTGGCAAGAGGATGTCCAGAATTAAGAAGTTTTCTTAGTAAAGGATGTAGACAACTAACTGATCGTGCTATCAAATGTTTAGCACGATATTGTCCAAATCTTGAGGCCATCAATCTTCACGAGTGCAGGGTAATTGTTTTTTTTTTTTTTAATAATAATAAATGCACTTGATAGTATATATATATATATATATATATATATTATTTCAAGGTCAATGTTGATATTTTATTTTGATTATAAATGCTCTAAATAAACTACTTTATAAAATTGATATTTATCAAATTGTCAAGGCAATACGTAAATATAAAAAATTGCATTCAATCAATTGACTAAATAAAAAAAACATAAAGTTTTATTTATTTTATTTATTGTATTGTTTGATAAGATTGAATGATATAAAAACAATAAAATAATAATTAATATCAAGTGAATGTTTAAATATTTATTTTATAGAATATAACAGATGATGCTGTTCGTGAATTAAGTGAAAGATGTCCTCGTTTACATTATGTTTGTATATCAAATTGTCCAAATTTGACTGATCCAAGTTTAGTGACATTAGCCCAGCATTGTCCTCTGCTGAGTGTACTAGAATGTGTTGCTTGTACTCATTTTACTGACGCTGGTTTTCAAGCACTTGCAAGAGTAAGATAAAGTTGCCAAATAATTTAAAAAAATATATATATTATATATATACATAAATAATAAAATTAAAAGACACGGAATTATTAATATTTTACAGAACTGTAGGCTGTTGGAAAAAATGGATTTGGAAGAGTGTGCACTAATTACAGATGCAACTTTAATTCATCTTGCAATGGGTTGTCCAAGACTTGAAAAATTGGTGATTAATTGTATTATTTAAATAAAATATAAATTAATAATAGCTTATATTTATATAATATTTAATTAATAGAGTCTTTCACATTGTGAGTTGATAACTGATGAGGGAATACGACAATTGGCATTGTCACCATGTGCAGCTGAAAATCTTGCTGTTCTTGAACTTGACAATTGTCCTTTAATAACAGATTCAAGTCTTGATCATCTTTTACAAGCATGTCATAATCTTGAACGTATAGAACTTTATGATTGTCAACTAATAACAAGATCTGGCATACGTAGACTCAGAGTAATATCAATTTTTAAAAATTTAATTTATCAATGACAAAGATTCAATTATGTTGTATATAATATAATGCTCGTTTCTTTTTTTTTTTTTTTTTTTCTTCTAGACAAATTTACCCAATATCAAAGTGCATGCATACTTTGCACCAATGACACCACCATCAAGTGCTGGTGCATCAAGACAACGTTATTGTCGTTGCTGTGTCATCCTGTGATTTCACTTTTGGTAAACATTTAAGTTTAATATTATAATCCAGTAACAATCCAGTGTGTTAACGTACAAACATTGGTTCATATTGTTGACGTAACTTTTTTTTATACATATTAATTAAATGAGAATTGACTTGATCTCATTTTTTGTACATTCATTTTGGCAATTGACATGCCAATGAAATTTTTAAGTCACAAATATTTCCAAAATGAAATATCAAATTTTTACCCAAGGCCGTTAGTTTTACATTTAGTATTTTTATTATTATTATTATTATTATTAATAATATTATTATTTTATTACCCATTTAAAAAATAAAAGATAAACTTGTTTTTTTATTTTGGCTAATATAGCGATATTTTGTATTTTTTTTTTCTTTATTTTACGCGTTTCTCAATGGGTCCCTCCGTCTCTATTCGAGTTTTAAAAATAAATAAATATAATCGTAAACTGGTTTGGAAAAATAATTAAATAACTCGATACAGAGTTGCAGGTTTTTTTTTTTTAACATCGGCCCGTCTAGCAGTTGATACGAACCAAGAGAGTACAGACTGAGAACCAAATGAAAATAATTAAAAATAACAAAACAAATTATTAAATAAATAATCAAGTTTTTACATGAATTTACAAACAATCATTCAAATCTATACATACAAAATATTAACTAAATTTTTTTTTAGATAAATATTATTTTGTTTATTGTTATTCCAATTACCAAATAAAAAAAAAACAAACAAACAAACAATAAATATATCAGTTTTTTTTCCTTTTGTAATGATGTTGTTGCTTTTTTTTTTTTTTTAATATTTACAACACAAATATGTTTTTTATTTAAATTTACAAGAGAAAAATATAAAGAAAATTTACATGGAAAAATTAATATAAATCAGTGGGAAAGAAAAAAAAAGAAAATTAATTAATCGATCAAATTTAAAATGAACTTGAAGGTAGTTCTGGGTTGATGAAAAAAAAATATTGATATTATATTTATAACTAAAAATAGTATGATAAATAAAAATATCATAAATAATATTTTTTACAAAATATAACAAAACTGTTTACTGGTTTTGTATTAACTTGATTTTTTGTTATTCCAAATACAAAATAATACAGTTGATACTACTCCAAAAGCATGAAAATAAATTGATTTTAATTAAAACATGTTCACATTAAATCTACACTACCATAAAAAAAAACAAAAATTGTCAATTTAAAAATAATTTTTAATTATTTTAAAAAGACTAGAACTACCTTAAAAATCGTATTGTATATGTATATCTAATTTAGAATATTTAAGGAAAAAAAAAAAATGTACGTTTAAAATTTATAAAAAATAAAAAAAAATATATACACTAATATTAATCAATAATCATGTATATATTTTCAATAAATGTATGTATAAAATAAAGAAAAAAAATATATATATCCATATATATATTTGAGACAACGAAAAAGCTGTTAATATTTTTAAATTATTTATTTTTATTATTGCAAGTATGATTATTTAAAAATTGATTATATTCAAGATAATAAATAAGACCTCATAGATTACCTCTTAGTAAAACACACATGCCACCACCAGGCAAAAAAATTTATCCATTATAAGTTTTATTAGATGAATTAATAAATATATGTACACGCTTTATTAAAGAAAATATGATTTTTTTTTTAATATTCATCTTGGCTGTTTGTGAATAAATTAAACCATGTTTTTGAGTAATGAAAAGCTTTAAAAACATGTTGATAGTGTGTCATAACAAAAGCTAAAATAATAACAAATAAAATTACCAATTTAATTGGGTAGTCATTGTAGATTTATTGGTAATCATTATGGCTTTTGTCTCGCTTGATCAACAACCACCAACTCATATCAGATTGATTGTTTTTTACTGCATTACTTTTGTACTTGACTTGTTACAAAAACTATCAAATACATTTACTATTTTTGTTCAACACATTTGATTAACATTGTTTATTTTAACACAACAAAATAATGATTCTATTTATTTTGTTAACAAATTTGATTATACGTAAGTTGATATATTAAATTTGTATTATATAATTTAAAAACAATTTGAATTTTTTATATTTATTATATAGATGTTAGAGTTGATGGAAAAATAATTGAGACATTTGAACATAATGGAGATAATAATGTTGAATTTTTTATTGTTGGAAAAAGAGTACCTTGGAGTAGAGCAAAATTATCATGTTCAAATTATGATAATGAGAATGATTTAAATTCAAAAAGTCAATTGGCATCATTGGAAAGTGAATCAATACAAAATTGGTTTGCAAAAATGCTTGCTGATTCAGACAACAGTATGTTTTCCAAAAAAACAAAATAAAATAATTAATTTTATATAATTAATACTTTTAATATTTAGGATATGATGAACTTTGGATTGATGCTAAAAGAAATAGTATCAATTCAAATTGGACATGGATAGAAAGTAATGCAACAGTAAATGATTCAATTATTTTAGAAAATAAACAAAATTGGTACAAAGGTCATCAAAAAACTCAAAAAAATTGTTTAACATTTGGCAGACGTGGTCATGATTTACCATCATTATCACCATCAGATTGCCATGAAGGAAAACCTTTTCTTTGCATTAGAACAAGTAAATATTGAAATGTTATGTAATATATGTTTGAATGTTTATAATCATTGAAATTTATTGCTTATTAGAAAAAGAAAAAAGTAAAATAATTGAAGGTATAAGTGTATATGTTGATGGATATAATTACACTATTTATGGAGTTGATGGACAAACTATTGATGAGGCAAATTTTGTATCAACTGGAGTTGGAAAAATTAATGGAGGTGGTGTTAAATGGATAAATGCTAGATTAGAATGTAGAAAAAGAGGACAACATTTAGCTATGATATTGTCTAATGAAGCTGCACTGGTTATTGCAAATGTTATGCTTCGTAGTAGACCCTGTATTTATATTTTCATAATGCTATTTTATTTCTCATAAACTGTAGGAATATAAATTAATATTTAATGTATATTTTAGCTGTAGAAAATGCATGGCTAGGTGGACGTAGTGAGGATGGAAAAACTTGGGTTTGGTCAGGAACTGATCAATTGTTACCATCACAAAAATTTAAAACAACAAATTATCCACCTTGGTTGACAAATCATCCTCGTTCAATATCAGCTATTGATGAATTTAGTGAAGTGAAACCTTCTTGTCTTGTTATAGATCGACATCTATGTCCTGAAAATATTAGTCCAGTATTTTTAGATATTGATTGTGAAAAAAAAAGACCTTTTATTTGTCAACATGGTATTAAAAAAAAATGAAATAAAACTCACTGTGTTAATGTATTTTTCTAATTATTATTTTGTTTTTTTTTCCATAGATGTTCCAGAAATAAATTCTCACAGTAATATTGCACGTTCAATACAACAAGCAGATAGTGTTTTAGAATTTTCAATTGAAAAAATGACTTGGCAAGAGGGTAAAAATTATTGTAAAAAAAATAATGGAAAAGTTGCAACAATTTTTGATGATGAAACATTATTTAATGTTCTCAAAAGAATGACAGAACTTCGTATGTTTTATTTTTAAATTTTATTTTGATTAAAGGTATTATTATTTAATTGTTGTTTTATTTTCAAATAGATTTAGAGCATGTATGGATTGGTGGAAAAACAGAGGCAACATCTGATCCAAGTATATGGAAATGGATGGATGAAGATGGTCGTGAATTATCAAGAAATCAGTTGGGTGGTTCAGTATCATGGTGCCTTGGAACAGATCAAAATTCATTCTTTAAACCAGAACCAAATTATTGTTTAAATCTTGATCGTGAAGCTCATGGTTTACCATTATTTTATGGACTACCATGTGAATCAACTCGTCAACGTGTTATTTGTCAAATTCCAAAAATTGAAACATCAACGATATTATCAACGATGTTATCAACAACTGATCTTTCAATTAATACTACAATTGTTATTGAAGAAGAAAATAAAACAAATAATAATGAAGGTAAGTTTCTAAATCATACAAGTTTTAATGGAATGACGACAATTGGCAGGAGAAGTAATCAATTAATTGAAAATGAAGATATCAAAGTCAAGAATGAAACAAGTGACAAAAATAAAAAAGTTAGATTTTCTGATCTCGATGAAAATACACAAAAATTATTAATAAATAGTGGCTATAATTTGACAAGTAATGATTATATACTTGGAATTGAAATTGAAGTTGTTGATGATAGTTCTCGTGATGATTGAATGATTATATTTTAGTAAAATATACATATTTTAAACTCAACACAATTCATTTTTTTTTTTCATTATACCTATATCTAATTATTTTTTATTTCAGATTCTTAATTAGTACAATGGAATTGGATAAAAAATTGGACATCATCAGGCTGATTTTTTCATTTAAATAACAATAGTAAAATAAATATTTTAATATATATATTTTTTTTTGTTATTATGATTTTATTTAAATGTTATTTTATAATTTATTCATTCAAATAAAAATATTATGTCAATGAATTTATTTTTAAGATGAAAGAAAAAAAAAAAAAAAAATTTCAACAGATTAAAAATTTTTTTAATAATATAATAAAAAAAATTTTA
>JAPYYR010000163.1:0-67326 GCA_030523065.1 Aphidius colemani | reverse complement strand
CCGTCCAAATTTTCGCTTAAAAATGAAGTCGGATTTTATCGTATTTTATCAACTTTTACATGGATAAAACTGAAAATGATGTCTAATTGTTTGTTTAATGTTTTACAATAAATAATTAATAAAAATAAACATATATATACTATTAATTTGATTTTATTTATTTATTTAATTGTCTTTTAATGTTTTTTTTTTAACAAAAAAGAAAAAATATCCGTAGAAAATATAGATGGATTTTATCTTTTTCAATCAACTTTTATTTGAATAAAATTAAAAATTATATCTATTTGTTTGTTCAATGCTTCAAATTAATAATTAGTAAAAATAAACATATATATAATATTAATTTGACTTTATTTATTTATTTAATTGTGTTTTAATGTTTTTTTTTTTAACAAAAAAGTCATTTCCATAATTCTGAATGCCAACTCCCTTCTTGCAATAACTTTATGAACATCACAATATTTTCTTTTGCTAGATTTATTTTTTAATTTTCCATTTGGCATACTATGATTGACAAAAATATTTGGATAATAATTATCAATAATACTCCAGTCTTGTTTGATCATGTCAGCAGCTTTTTCAGCAATCATTATTGTTGGTGCATTGGTATTACCACTGACAATACTTGGCATTATTGATGCATCAATAACTCTAACTCCTCGAACTCCATGAACTCTTAATCTGGCATCAACAACAGCCATTTGATCATTTACTTTTCCCATTTTACAAGTACCAGTTGGATGATATATTGTCAATGTGTATACCTTGGCTAAACATCGCCAATAATTATCTGATAAAAATACAAATTCAGCACATTCAGGAATGACATTTGTATTTGGTCGTGCATTTAAACTTTTCATGATTTCAGTTTGACTCATTTTGTGAATGAACTTTGCACCTTCAATCAATGTATCTAAATCTTTATGATGATTAAAATAATTTGGTACAATCACTGGATAATCATTGATATTTGATGAACGAAGTTTTATAAAACCACGACTTTTTGGACGAAGAAGAAGTGGTACAGCAACAAATGATTCTTGATACAAAATATTTTCATAACTATTTGCATAAATATCAGTCTTTAATCCACAATTTTGTGTACCATAAATACCACCCTCAGTACTGTCTGAAGCTGATGAAAATAATATTTGAATATCAGGATAATCTTTGTAATAACTTGTAAATCTTAAATAAAAAAAAATTAAAAATTACAAAATAATATAAATAATTTAATTTGACAATAATTTTCTTACTTCGTATTGATGAATCCCATTGCTTCACATGTTGGCAATGCATACAATGGTCCAGTATGATTAAATAAAAATTCTTTGATAGATTTAATTGTCAGGCATTTTGGTAAAACAAATGAAAATCCATATAGTTCATCATATACTTTTGGTGGATCAATTAAGTAATTAATTCCTCCAATAGCAACATGATCCTGGAGATTTTTTCCAACACCTGGAAGATTTTTAATTACCTTGATTCCAATTTCATTTAAATGATTTTTTTCCCCAACACCAGATAGCATTAATAGCTGTGGTGATTGTATAGATCCTGCTGATAAAATAATTTCTCTATCAGCATAAATAATATATTTTTTTTTTCGACAATTTATTTTAACTCCATATGCTATTTTTGATTCATCATCAATTATTATTTTCTCTACTATTGCATGATTCCATACGTGAAGATTTTTTCTCATTGACACTGGACGAAGATAAGCCTTTGCTGAACTCATTCGAAGACCATTTTTTAAGGTACCATGTGAATATGTAAAGCCAGATTGTCGAGCTCCATTTATGTCTATATTTTTGTAACCCATTTCACGTCCTGCTGATAGAAAGTAGTCTGTAAGTGGTGCATGATATCTAAACAATAAAATAGAATATTATTTTATTATGCATTTTAAATAAAAGAAAAATTATTAATATTTGATTTGATATAATTTACCTAAATTTTTCTACACTCAATGGTCCATCATGTCCATGATATACAGATCCTTTCAGCTCATCAATATTTATATTTTCTGATTTTTTAAAATACCTCAATACATCTCGATATCCCCATCCAGGATTTCCAGCTTTTTCCCATGCATCATAGTCTCTTCTGTTGCCTCTGACATACAACATTGCATTCAACACACTGCTACCACCAATGACTTTTCCTCTTGGCCAATTGCATACACCATGTTCCATACCACGACAATAATTATCTGATTTTTCAGTTCTAAATTTCCAGTCTAATTTTGTTAATTGAAGAGTTGGAAAAATAACTGGTACTTCTGATAATAGTGGCTCGTCATCACCAGCTTCGAGAAGTAATACTGTGACATCATCATTTTCAGATAAACGATTTGCAACAACACATCCAGCTGTACCACCTCCGATAATAATATAATCATAAGAATTTAATAGCTCATAACTTTTAACAATATTAATTCGATTGTTTTTGTCAACAATATCATGTCGTGTATTGACAATTAAATAACGCAGTATTGATAAAAAAATAAATCTTTTACTTGATATTAATGCTATTCTTTTTGCTGAATATAGACTCATCAAGTTCATGATGTTTTTTCGACTGACAACTTGTACAAATTCTCCGGAAATTAATTTTTTCATTATATTCAATATTATTGTTGTTAATTTATTGTTTGTTTTTTATTTTCTCCGATGCTCAGTCAGCAATAAAATTATGCGAATTATTTTTTACGCGTTGTAGTAAGTGTTTTAATTAAAATGAATAAACATTGTTGTTGCATGAATTTACGTAATTATGGTATTTAAAAAAGTAAATAAAATTTCTTATTATGAGTATGATAGTTGCCTCCTGGATATTTAATTGATCAGCTTTAAATCGACTTGAAAAAAATGAAAATAATAATACATAATAATAAAATGATATCACTAAATTAATAATTGATATGTTAAAAAAACAAAAATCTATTATTTACATTATAAATTTATTGTAAAAAATGATCTAAACAAAATTATCAAAAGTCTAGATCATCTAGAATTATAATTTCTTTTACAACAACATGGATTTTCACTGCATTCATTGCAACAAGTTGAACGATCATTTATTTTCTGACGTAATTCATTCATAACATTTGAAAATATATTTAATTTTTGATAGGGTAATTTATCTGATCCATAAGGTTTTGATTTTCCATGACACTGACAATAGCGATTATCTGGTAATGTTGAATGATCATTATTTATTTCAGTATTTTTGTTTTGATTTATTTTTGTTATTTTCATGTCATCAGATGAATTAATTATAGAACACATGGTACCGGATGAACAACGACAAATGTCTCTTGATATTTCAATTGAATCATCACAAACGCATTGGTCCTGATGTTTATCACAATAAACACAAATCATATTTTTAAAGCTACTCTTATTATTTGTCTGGTTACAATGACAATTAACATTATTATTTTTCAAACGATTATTATCTTGTAAATAATGATTTCCAGTATTTAATTTTACATTCCTAGATGCTGAACAACAAGTGCAATAATTATCATTGATTAATTTGGTCTTTTTTTCATATTTATCAAATGAATTAATTGGTTTATGTTTATAAAAATTTGCATGACTCGTGTGGATTGAACAGTTGCAGCATGTCAATTCAGATTTAATCTTATCATTCAGTTCTTTTTGAGTAGGTGAATATTGACAATTAATTTTTGATGATGGTTTTATAGACAATTTTTTTTTACTGAATTGTTTAGTGTCTTTTTTTATCTCATTATTTTCTTTATTATTATTAAATAAATTTGATATATTATTTTCATTTTTCCAACGTTTTAATATACTACATGCAATTTTCCATGACCATATTAAAAATGAATCTTTTTCTTTTTTTTCTAAAACTTTTATTCCACTTTTTTTTTCTTTTAATTTATCATCACTCATTATCATATTATTGTTAATAGTTTTTTCAGCTATTTTATTTACTTGTGGTGGTATTTTTATTCTTGTCTGTGGAATTTTTTTAACAACATTATTATCAGCTTTTTTTTCATAACTTGTATATTTATTCAATGTTTTATTTATTATTTTATTATTATTATTTTTATAATTTCTAGGAATAAAACTTGGTATTTTTCGATTTTTTATTTCTCCATTTATTTTATCTATTTTTCCTTGTTGGAAATTATTCGGATTTTTAATATGACAATGACATTTTATATCTGGATAATAAGTATTGGATTTTTTTTGTTCAGGTGGTTCATATTTTGAATAGTCATAATAATCAATATGTCCATGTTGATACCAGTCATCATGTTTTTTACATTTTTGATGTCCATGTTGTTTTAAAAATTCTTGACAATTTTTTGGAGCATAAAAATGACATGATTCATCATCATCTTCATCTTTTTCACTGTCTTCTTCTTCTTCTCCATCATCATCATCATAATCTTCTTCTTCTTCTTCGTCATCGTCTACATTTTCTACCTCTTCCTCTTCTACTTCATCATCATCATCATCATCTTCTTGATCTTCACTTTCATCTTCATCACTATCTGTCTCTGATAAATTATCAACAGATTCTAAATCATCTTCAACTGTTTGATTATTAGTAAAATCAAAATCCTGACTAACAATTTCTTGATGTTGTTGTTGTTTTTTCAAGACATTAACTAATTTATTAGTTGATATACTAGCTGTACTAATCTCAGATTGTTTTTCACTTGATGATTCAATCTCTTGATTGGCATTTAATTTATTTTCATTTGCCTCAGAACAAATATATATATTTACATTACCAGTCATCTTACGACCATCTGTCTTCAAGTTATTTGGAGATTTTGGTCTACGATTTTTTAATCTACAAACTTTATGATCATGTTGATCAGAATTTAATTCTGTTATTTTTTTAGTCTTCTGGCATTTATTTTCATCTACTATATTTGAGTCAGAATCTAATTGCTCTTTATTTTTAATTGTAAATTCATCTGATGCTTTTGGTGTTATTATTTTTTTATCATCCAGACATTTTGTTGAAGCTACATGGTATTTAGATATTTTAATTAAATTACAAAATTCATCTTTTACAATAATTCTAATAGCTTCTTTTATTGCTTCCAATTGATCTGGAGCTAATTCACTTTTTTCTTTTTTTTTATTATCTTCAGTATTATTTTCAATAATTGATTTGCATTCTTCATTTTCATCTGGTGAATAATCAGTGTAATAATCGTGTGTTTTGTTTGTTGATGGTTTTTTACGTCGACATAATTTTCCATAAGCTGGAGGTTTAGCACGATTAAAATAGGCTGTCATTTTTTATTGAACCAGTTGATGAAATTGAATCAAATCCAAAATTGATTTAAGAATATAAAAACTCAAATTAATAATCACACATCTTTTTTAATTTCTTCAGATCTTGATCTATCAATTGTCGATTGAGTTTCAACTTCAGGAGAAAACACTTCTCTTAGTTCTTCAATTTCCTAATAATTAAATCAATAAATCTGTCAATATATTTAACTAAAATTTGTCAAAAATAACTAATAATAATAAATAGTAATTAAAAAAACAAAAGAACATTAAGAAATAAATGTTATAAATTTACCTGAAACACAATTTTATTTTCAGTATTTGCACTTGTTAAAAAATTATCATCCTGAGAATGAAGTAATTGTGTCGGTTGTTGGCTTTCCATTTTGACTAATGATAAATCAATGACATGAGAATAACTGCTGTCAGTTGATTTATTATGTTTATCATCACACTGACAATCCTCGACTGTTTCCAGATGAGTCATTTGTTTAAATTCTTCCATAGAATTTCGAATGAACCTTGTATCTCGATACGAAATTCCTTCACTTCTTCTTGCCTGATAAAATTTACAATATGTCAAATAAAAAATATAAAGCAAAATAAAATTAATAATTATTACAATTTTAGAAGGTCTCAAGACCAATTGTGATGGACATCTAACTTGGCTATTTATTCCTGGACATCTGTAGGGTTCATTTATCTTTACAGCATCATCGATTCTTCCTCTCTCAATTTGTTCCTCAATGAATCTCAATCTATCACGTTCTTCCAATTCTTCAACAAGTTCTGGTGTTTGAAATAATGGCAAAAACTTCCTCAACACAGGAAGATTAGGTTTTCTAGATGTTGATGGACAAACTATTTCATTTGGATTATACATTGGTATTGTTGTTGTTGATGTATCTCGTGTGATTTGATTTCTTTTTTGGCAACATGGATAATTATATTGATGGTTCAGCTGGAACCATTCATTTGGATCATATCCTGGACCAGGAACACATACTTGAGCTTGATGACAACATGGAATTGGATAAATTATTGGACGAAAACCAGTTACTTTTTGTCCAGGCTTTTCATAATTATCAGAACAATTGCAATATTTTTTTTTACTCTTGGAACATTGTTTGCACTTTTTTCTTTTTCTTCTTATTATTGTAGTTGGATTTTTTTGAGTTGCTTTTGACTTTTTAGATGGCGAGGAGTTGGCTGGACTTGTTGGTGATGGTTTTGTTGGTTTATTTGGAGACTGGATACTTGTGTTTGATGATAAATCATCTGTTTGATTTTCAGATAAATTATTTGCATCATTAGTGTTATTTTGATACTCAACTTTTTCTTTTTCATTATCATCATCTGTTTTTTCTGTTATAAATTCATTTATTTCTTTTTCTTCATCACTTTTTGATGATAGATTTTTATGTTGTTCATCAACATCACTACTGTCTTCAGTATGTATTAATTTTTTTTTACCAACATCAACATCTGTACTATCATTATCAGATTTTACTCGACTTTCTTTTTTTTTTTTATAAAAATCTTTGATTTTTAGTTTAATATTTTTAAGCTTTAATTTAAAACTTTTTGGATCATCTTGTTTTTCACCAGCTGAACTTTCATCTCCTGAAGTTTCATAAAGTTTATTTTTTCTAAAATCTTCTTTCATTGATTTTAATTTTTTTTTAATCTTTTTTTTTATTCCAAATGAAGGAATATTTTTTTTATCATACCATTTTGATGATTGTGATTTTTTTTCATGACTCTTTGAAGTACCAGGAACGTTTTTATCAACTGAACTTGAATCTTTTGAATGTCCAGCTTTATTATATTTTTTTTTATATTTATCAGCTAATTCATTTATTTCAAAATACTTTGTAACATTTTTCAGTGGCTTTAAAAATCTAACATGTCTATTTTTATTATCTTTTCCACCTCGTTCACGATTTAAATTTTTATTTTTTATTCTACTTCTATTATTATCAATCGACAACGATGACGATTGTCTGATTAATTTTACACAATCATCAGCAATAGATTTATTATGTTTAAGTTCTGGAAATCTTGAATACAACAACTCAATAACTCTACTAGTCATCAAAGTACCACTTGAATCTTCACATGGTCTTGATGTTTTTTTTCTAGATATCTCATTCAGAACATCAACAATTGTTTGAATTCTAGCTGGTGTTTTACGCAATATACGACTTCCACCAGCTCCAAGAACAGCTTTACCCTCAATGTCATCATCAATTTCAATTTGAATCATCTCTTCTTCTGATATTGAAGATGTTGATGAATCTGAATCAGTACACGACTCTGACATAGATGTACTTGATATTGTTGTTGTTGTTGATGATGATGATGATAATGATGATGATGAAGCAGATGAACATGGACATTCTGAATCATTTTTTTCATCAAACGTTTTTTTAACATCAATGCCATAATTATTTATTAAATTATCATGACTAGATCCAACATTTTCTCTAAGTGTTTCCTTAAAAATCTTTAAATAAAATTGAAAAAATATTAGTAAATTATAAAATCAATTTTTTGTTTTAATAAAAATTGATAACTACCAGTATTTTATTATATTATTATTATTATAAATGAATAAAAATATTTCACTATTCAATTTGTTTATTTTGATTATTATTGTTATTATTTTTTTAATATTGTTTATGTTGGCAGCAGTGGCAATAAAAAAAAAAGTGCATAGTCGGCATAGTCAGTCGTGAGGTAAGCACGAAAACAGTGTGGGGTCTTGATTCTTATCTTTATCATCAATAATAAATGCTAAGGTATTTATAATTTACTTAAAATAATTAGTTTTTATCATATTTATAATAAATAGTCATTAAGGTAATCGTTCAATTGATATTAAAGCGGTAAAAAGATAATTAGTTTTGTCATTTTCCAAACTAGACGCCACCATTATTATCATTATTTTATTTTAATTTATAATTGTTTAAAAGAATAATTAAGTCAACAATATAGATTTATAACAGTTTCTCGGATAATTTACGTAAATTTATTATACTTTATACGGCTTTTGTTATTTTATTTGAGATTTTATTGTCAAAATAAAAAAAAGAAAAAGAGAGAAAGAAAGAGAGGGAGAGGTCAGAAAGAAAGATGCAAGATCATATTGTAGCTCTATAAATAATTTTTTTTTTAGTCAAAACAGTTAACAATAAATAAATGGATTGTTTAAATTTTAATTAACATTGAAAAAGATATATTTAGAGAGAGGAATATATATATAAGAAAAAGAGAGAGAGAGAGAGAGAGAGGTAGGTCAGAAAGAAAGATGCAAGGTCATATTGTAGCTCTATAAATAAATTTTATTTAGTAAAAACAATTAACAATGAATAAATAAATTGTTTAAATTTTAATTAACATTGAAAAAGATATATTTAGTTTACTTTTTATATTTTATATTATTGTTATTATTTTTTTAATATTGTTTATGTTGGCAGCAGTGGCAATAAAAAAAAAGTGCATAGTCGGCATAGTCAGTCGTGAGGTAAGCACGAAAACAGTGTGGGGTCGTGATTCTTATCTTTATCATCAATAGTAACTGCTAAGGTATTTATAATTTATTTATAATAAATAGTCATTAAGGTAATCGTTTAATTGATATTAAAGCGGTAAAAAGATAATTAGTTTTGTCATTTTCCAAACTAGACGCCGCCATTATTATCATTATTTTATTTCAATTTATAATTGTTTAAAAGAATAATTAAGTCAACAATATAGATTTATAACAATTACTCGGATAATTTTCGTAAATTTATTATACTTTATACGGCTTTTGTTATTTTATTTGAGATTTTATTGTCAAAATAAAAAAAAAAAAAAGAGAAAGAAAGATGCAAGATCATATTGTAGCTCTATAAATAATTTTTTTTTTAGTCAAAACAGTTAACAATAAATAAATGGATTGTTTAAATTTCAATTAACATTGAAAAAGATATATTTAGAGAGAGAAATATATATATAAGAAAAGAGAGAGAGAGAGGTAGGTCAGAAAGAAAGATGCAAGGTCATATTGTAGCTCTATAAATAAATTTTATTTAGTAAAAAACAATTAACAATGAATAAATAAATTGTTTAAATTTTAATTAACATTGAAAAAGATATATTTAGTTTACTTTTTATATTTAATATTTTTTATTTTTATTGTTAACATTTACATTTGGTGGCGTCACTGAGTCGGCCATTTTAATAAATAATATAAAACTATCCAATTGTTAATAAACAATTTATAATTTTACCTGAATAGTCACATCATCACGAACTTTTTGTGCTTCAACATCTCTGTGTGATAATTTTACTTCAAGTGGAATTATTTCACGAGATTGTTCATATTGATAGCCTTGAAAAAAAAATAAAAATAAGTTTAGACTATTTATGTTAAATTCAACATGATCTATATTTTATTTTTTATGATGTTTACTTTGACTGTAATCTGACTCATTAGATTCACTATATTCATCCTCATATATTTCATTTGACAGATATACTTTTTGACTAGAATACTCAATTTTATCAGTGACCATTTGACTCTCATCTGTTTGATTATCCTCTTTATCCTGGATTTCATTTTCAATTTTATCAATTTTATCACTTTTATCACCATCAAAAGACACTTTAGTATCTTGATAATTATCTTCAATCCTTTTATCCTCTTTCGTCTTTAATTTTTTCTTAACACTACTAAACATTTTACCAGGTGGTTCATCATCTGAAGAATCTCTAAAAATAAAACATATACAATTAACATTCAATAAATAAAAATAAAATATATATTTACCTCTCTTGACTGATATCAGACAAATCTCCATAATCCATTGGTGCTTTACAAATAGTACATAAATTTTGTAGATCACTAAAACATTGAATACAAAATAAACCAATACATCCAGGTGTCGGACACTTGATATGTGGCGTTTTATTATTCTTATTACTCTCTGATGTACCACATAATAAACAAACTTTTTCATCATTATCAAAAAATCTATTGAGTATTGGAATAACAGCAAAAATATGCTGTTTAAATGTAACAGATTCTCTACTATCTTTATCATCATTTGTCCCATATTTCCTTCTCATTTGTCGTCTTGCATATTTTATAAAACCTCCTCTTGATCTTTATTGAAAAAAAAAACAATTATTATTACCATGTTTATTTTATATTTTACAGATAAAAATACCTGAGAATATGATTGTAAAGCCAAACAGCTCTTTGTTTTGCTCTCTCTGGATGATAATGTTCCATGACAATTTGTCGGAGTCTCAATCCATATGGCTCAAACAGTGCCAGTATCCAACAAAACACAATGAGGGATAATATTTGTGTGTATCTATCAAAATCTGGTGACAGTGGATTTGGCAAACAAGGTAATGAATCAACTTGTACATCATCATTTGATGGTGTAAATGCATTAATAATATTACGATATAATTGTGATGAATAACTATCACCAGTAACAACAATACCAACACTATTTATTTGTTGTTTTTTTGTTGAAAATTCACCATGATAACGTATTATATTTAATATCCAATATAAACTATAATCAACCATCATGTGTATACATAATTTAAATGTCGTTAAACTTAAAAATACTGCTGATTTTGCTAAATTTATTTTTTCTGATTTTATCAAGATTAGAGATGTTAAAGGTATATATATACCTTTTTCTCTTGTATTTAATGGTAATACTGTTTCTTGATCTTTTTTTGCACGTACTAAGTCAATATCTCGAAGATAATTTGTTATATATTGATTATCAAAACGGTCGTTTGTCAACCATTTATGACGATAACTGATAATTCTAAATGACATTGTTTTTTTTATTAATTATTCAGCTTTTAAAAAGTATAAAATCAATTTTTATTTACCTTAAAAATATAAATAATACAAAAAATCCAGATAAAAAACTCATACAGTCAAAAATTTTTAAAAATTTATCAGTTCTATTGTGTATTTCACTGACAATATCATTTGCAACTTCATCCAATGTTTTACTTGATTTTGTTTCAAAGTCAAATGAATGAGAAAAATTAATTTTTACATAGAACATTGTTTTCATATGTTTAGAAAATTTTTTTAATTCTGAAAATTTAATATTTCAACATTAAGTTATTAAAGTAAATTTATATATTACTTTTATTTCATTACTTTTACGAACTGAATCGACAATAGTGTCAGTAACAAATGTTACTAATATACATATGAAATCTATTGGTTTAACGGCGTAACACATAGCACCAACAACGTTTGCCAAGTTACAAATATCACCAAAATGTGGTCCTAAATTTGCTTGACAATCAGCAACAGCACCTTCAAACACTTTTTCACATCTTTCAAATGGTGTGCCCAGTTTTTTATTACACACATTGACAATACTTTCTAGCCATTCAGAAACAGACTTGATAACATTGACTAATTATTTAACAAAATTAATAGATTAGTTATCAACATTTGACAAAGAAATTATTAACATAAATAATTTACAAAAACTTACGAATACTTATAATCATTTTTTTAATTGATAATAATGTTTCTTCAATTTTTTTAACAACACCTTGAATTATTTTAATAACTCGACCAATTGAATCACGAAGTGCATAAAATGGTTGTTTAACTAAATCAATTATTGCTTTAACAGCTTCTTTTAATTGTTCCTAAAATTTTAATAATTAAAAGCATACATGTCTAGATTATTATTTATTTATTTTTTTCTTGTTATTACTTGTCCACATGCCAAAGATTCAGCTAAAACTCCAATATTTTGTAATGTATTTTTTGCTGGGCCAGTAAGTGCAAGAATAAAAGCATAAGCCATAAGTGCTTGACGTCCTCGTTTTGAAAAAAGTTGTGGTAGTAATAAAAACACAAAACATCTGTAGAAAAGTACTTTAGATTATTATTATTTTTATTTTATATTTAAACTTACCTAATACGAAGTGAAAAAGCAAGACCAAGTGTTAAAATAACACCAATTATTGAACATAAAAATGCTGCTGATGATGTTGCAAAATTTAATTGATAAACAAAAAATATAAAAAATATATAAGCCAATATAATACCACCAAAAAAACCAAGTATACTTTTAACAACTGAATTTTCAAATGTTCCATCTGTTTTTATTAAAATTATTTTTTTATGAATCCATAAATTTTCAAGCCATTTATCAATTAATTCATTTATCTTTTTTTTTAATCTAAAAAAGTAAATATATATTTTTATAATTGAGCTTTTTTTTTTTAAATTAAATTAAATTATCAACTTGCTGTATTTTTTTTAGTCTTATTTTTTGTGATAATGTATAATTTGGTGTTTTTAAGCCTTTTGATATTTCGATTGATTCTAATTTCTCATCGTGATAATCTTGTCTAGCTTTTTCTAGTTCTCTAGCATTTAATATCAATTGAAAAAATGCCATTTTTATATTTTTAATAATTAATTTTACTGATGTTAATGAATTAACTGTCAGATTTTAATTACATTTATTTAATTTTTTGTTTGCAGACAATGTCAGGATAATTGGTAACCGAGCATGCTGCGAAATAAATTACAAAGATGGCAGTACACGTATTAAAAACTCCAGTAAAAAGTTTGTTTATACGTAAATTTATTAATTTAAATTAAATAAACAATATTGGACATTTCCAGTGTGATAATAAATGTAAGTACATTTGTTTTTTATAATCCCAAGAACAAGAATTTAATAAAATATTTAATTTTTTTTTGTTTTTAAAATTCTTGTCGGTATACTTTTAAAGATTGCATTTCAGTTGCACATCCCTCTTGAATTACACATAAATATGTTTCGTGTAACTTTCGACAACATCTTTTATTATTATTTTTTTATATAAATTTTCTCATAATTTTTTATATTCGTTCTCAAATATCAAGCTTATCAACAACGTCGCAAAAACATCAAAGTATATTCTTAATCAACCCTTTTTTTAAAAATATTTTTTCGTGAACTCTTCATTGCAATAGGGACAAAAAATAAAAAATAAAATGATAGTCAACCAAGATGTTTTCTCTCAAGATTGTGGAGAGTTTTATTTTTGATTTTATTTTTTTTTCATTGCTAAAATTCTAGTAGTATAAAGTGTAGCTTTTTTTTTTTTTTTCGTTTTTATTTATTTAATGTGTATACATGTTAAATGATTTTGCGGTACATAGAAGTTGTCTGGTTTGTTTCGAATGACAATAAGCCCGCATGAAAAATTCCAGGCCACTGCCAGGGGCTCTCTTTTTTAGTCTCGCAAAACATTCATCCTCCATATATACTTGTAACGCGTGAAAGTATTAACTTATGCGATATTAGCCTACTTCCGAACATACTCTTCTTTTTTTTTATTATTTATGTTTTATATTTTCAAAACTACTTACTTGTATTTTTTTATTTCCTTTTTTAATTTGTATAGTAAATATTTAATAATTAAAATTTGCATAAATAAATTGCTCGTAACTCGTAATGCTTTTGATGATATAATAATTTTATTTAGCTAATAAAATTATTTTGTAAAATATATTTTAAAATGAAACAATGACTTTGTAATGTTCAAATAAATTTATAAATATTTTTCTTTCAAGAGATTAGTCACGCGTTAAAATTCCAGAATTCAATAAACTCTTAAATGCCACAAATTGAAGAAGAAAAAAAAATCTTATCGCAGTTATATATTTAAGTTTATTTATTATTCTTGAGTTATTTTTGATGAACATTTAATTATTTATTTATTTTTTTTTTGTGTAAATACATTCCATGCACTGTTGCGTCAATTAAATGCATCAAAGAAATTGAAAGTTCCTTTACTTTTTAAACAAAGAAATCATTTACACGTGTTGTTTATTATTTTTATTTTTCGGTTTTTTTAATTATTCAATTGAAGTAAAAAGAGATTTTTTTTAGTTTAATTAATATTGCAAAAGCGATATATTTGTTATGTCCGGGAAGACATAGTCACGTGCTCAGTTTATGATATTCCGTTATTATTATATTTTTTTTTCTTTTTATAAAGAACGTGCTGTATGAGAAACCTTGGATTATTGGGCATATATGAAATGAATCGCTATAAGTACCTCTTTGCTATATAGGAAACCAGAATTTATGGGATTTTTTTTTCTCTATATAGCAAGGTCTTGTTCACAATCTCTTTTCCAGCTGGGACTATCAATATGTTAAATTATTTTTAAAAACAGACTCGGAAAACTACAGATATTTATATTTAAAATATTTTTAAAAATAATTTCGTTGATTGATTTGCCAACAGGCTAATTTATCGAATGATCATATTACATATTTGTATTAAATTATACATACAAATATTTAAATATTGGATATTAGCACTTTAATATGCCATCAATTGGATCACCCTTTTAACGTTGAAAAAGAAATAGACAAATCCAATCACACAATAGTTTAAATATCAATTTGACATTAGAAAAATAACCCCACATAATTTGCAATCAATTTGCAATGTTTTAGAAAATTATTTAACGGTGAAATTTTTAGAAATCAATCACTAATTTTATCCTTATTTTCTTGATCAACTAAATAATGCTTTTTGTAGTTTCAATTCACTGTTTAGATAAAAAATATTATTTTCTACACGTCATAGAATAATATCCTAATAGAAAAAAAATTATTTTTAAAAACTATTGCGTGATAAGTTCTAATTTTGTATATAAAATTATCTCACAGATGCGTTGAGTCGTCTGTGAGTCATAAAAAAAATATGATAATAATAATTGAGGGAGGCTTGCAGTTGGTGATTGGCGTCCTTATTCAATGACTGACTTTTTTCGTCGTGATGAGTCTTTCTGGCGTGTCGAGGAGTAATCTATACATCCAACCATCTATTAAATTTTTAATGTTACTACAGATATACAAAAGATATACGATGACTTGCCATCACAAAAAGCCAATGTGTTAGACCTCCTGCAGTCTTCTCAATATATATCGCCATACACAACAAAGCATGCGCTATGAAGTTAATGATAATGACTTAACAAGCCACTGTGCATCTGTCCTCTTCAATTTAAAATTAAATAATTTGAAAAAAAAAGAATTCTATTGATAGTTAAATTCTATTTATAAATACAACAATACAATACTATTAGTAACCCAAAATATCATGATTTTTTTTTGTTTAATTTAATAATATTACTCCATTATATTCAAATCTAATTTATCAATTATTAATTTTTTATTTCTGTCTTCTTAAGGTGAAGTGTTTAATCAACAATAATAAACAAAATTAACGATCAAGAAATTGTTTAATATAAATAATATTTGCAGCAGTTGTGGGTGGAAAAATGAAAAATTCTACAGGTAAATTTAAAAATCAATAATTTGAATTTAAATATTACTTATCATTATTAATAATTCTTCAATTTTTTTCAAGATTAAAAGTTCAACAATAAGGTTTTTATTTTTTATCAAAATCAACAAACGACTTTCTTAAAGTCAACAATAGTCAACAATATTTGCAGCTGCACGTCTACTCGGTGAGTTATATTTTAATAATCAGTTTGAGCAGTTTTTTTTTTTTTTTTTTTTTTTTGTGATAAATAAATGCATGATAAATAAAAGGATAAGTTGCTTGATTCAACGAAGTCAACTAGATTATAAAAACACTAAGAATTAGCACGTTTGCAAATATCCCTTGAACACGTCATGTTATTTAAAACAGTGATAGTCTATGTCACGTTTATTTCAATCCATGGACAACGTCGTCATTGCAACTCGTTTTAGTCTATTAAATCATTGAGCTTTATTTTTTTTTTTCTATAATTCTATACATATTCTTATTTTTTTTCATCTTATTTCGATAAATACATATTTTTTCTTTCTGTATTAAATGCATATACTTGTGAGTTATGAAAGAACACCGCTGATATGTTGGTATTGAAAATGAGAACATCGACAGTGATTGAAGCATACATGCGTAAATGATATAAAGAAAAAAAATATATATAAAATTTTAAAGGCAAATAAAAAATGTTAATTCAGCGTATAAATCGTTTAGATTATTTATAATGTGTCTTAGAGTGTACACACACAAACGTAGATGTATATTTTTTTTAAAAATGTATAAAATTGTTCGGGTCATTAATCGCAGTACGTCACATAATCATGAATATTTTTTTTTCGTTTTAAATTATAAAAATATATTACAAGAAGATGAAAATCGATATCCATTGTTTCAAGCACGTAATTCTCGTATTTACGTATTTTAAATTTAAACCTGTATCAGCGTAATATGAATAAATTTGTTTCTCATTGTGTTACACACTCGGTTTTGACTTATGTGCGGATAAAATTACTAAATTAAATTTTTTTTTTACTATTAAATTATAACATTCATTTCTGATGGTCATTTTGCAAGCGGGGGCGATTTTTAAGGGCCAGATGGATAAAATTTTTCATGATTTTTCGTTGATTAAATTATAACAAAAAAAAAAAAAATGGTCCAGGTGTGTGTGGTGGCACGTGCTAAACAAGATCCGGGTGTGCTTTTTAAAAAGAAGCCGAAAATCAATTGTCAATTCATTCCAATAATAGAATTTTTATTTTTTTTATATTCCTTGGTTTTCGGATTATATTTTCTACTGTCGATGAACACAAAGGTCAAGGCCTATTTACCAATTCAAAAAAAATAATAATAAATAAAATTTGCTAGATCTTTAAATGGCCATCGATTGAAACCTCGAAAAAAAATTTTAAATTTAAATTAAAGATAAACTTTTTTCATTAATAATTTATTTTGTCAAATAAAATTAATGAATTTCTTTTTAAATTGATGATTATATAATTGTTAATTGATTAATTTCTTCTTTTTTTTTTTGTTCATTGTCTGAAGTATATTTATACATAACTTTTTTCAAAGTTGATCGAGTTTATGGAATTTATTTTAACGGGATGTGTGTTAACAAACTTAAGAGTGCGAGTAGAGTGACATACGCATAAAATACACGTGATGCTCATAACAAGACCATGTGGTTTAGTTTTGTCTATACCGTTATCTCTCTATTTTTTTTTCTAAAAATTTATTTCTCAACTTCTCATAGTCCCCTTACACCCTCTCTAAACCACCCGATTTAGTCGCAAAACTTTTGTTTAAATTTATATTCACGATATCATTTGATATTGTGTTCTACTTTGCATTGTATTTTATTTATGATGTTAATATATCAGACATTTAAAATAATATACACTCCAAAGTATCGTCATTGTTATTTATTTATTTTGCATGTATGTAGTTACATTCACAATAAACAGTGTCATTTTTTATCTCAATTTCTTTCTTCTTTTTTTTAAATCTATTATGAAGATAGCTCACCAAATGTGGCATCACAATAACCAACGAAATAACATACACCATTTATTAAATTGTATAAATAAAACTGACCAATTTGTGTCATTTATTAACAACCTTCAGTTAAATAATAAGGACAATATATATTCATATACTCATTGTTTTAATATTGCATAATAAAGTAATGTAATATTCATTATTTAAAAATAAATATTTTTTTTAATTCTTCATAAAATAAGTCAACAAAATATAAATTAATAAATAAAAAAACAATTAATTTTTCATTCACCTCGGCATTGAATATTATTTATTTATTTTTTTTAAATAATTAATATGACAATGTCTGGGTTTTTGTTGTATTTAAAAACAAATAATGAAAATAATAATTATCGCTTATTTATTAGTTTATAAATCATCTTTGTTGCAATTAAAATTTGAAAAATTGATTATTAAATAAATTTAATTAAATTTATGATTAAAATTCAATTGGTCAATAGGGGGGATATTACAAAAGTGCGGATATATCCAATTTGTGAATTTAAAAAAAAAAAAAAAAGTCGATACAACAATAATCATGATTTTTACGACAGTTTAATGAATATATAAAAAAAATAAAATTACCAATTGGCTTTTGAAATTGATATAATAAAAACATATACGTATGGTATGAAAAAAAAAAAGAAAAAAAATTTTCGAAATATGTGATTGCGATTATACAGAGAGTGCTTGCGTCGTGGATGACTGAATCCTCTCAAGCGTCCTTCCGTCCGACGTCCGGAGGCACGGCCTCTTCATCGGGGATATTTTTTTCTGGTTGCTTCTGCACCCGAGTAATATTCTCAGCATTCAGTCGTCGGTAGACCGCGAGGCGAGCTGGTCGACAACGTTAGTATTATACAAAAAAAACTACTGTGCTTACCTAAAACCCAAAATAAAACTACAAAAACTACTAAACTATATTATCAAAAAGATTTCGATTATTTTTGCAATTTAAAACAAATTAATAACACTTTTATTAGCTGACAAAATAATTGGTTTTGCAATTTTTTTAATTAACGAGGATGACGACAAGCGATTGACGAAATAACAAAATAAACGAAATAGTATAATTGTTCTTTTCGAAACCGGGAATTGAAAGAGTTATTGAAAATAAAAACATGATGTTGGTTTATTTATTTTGGAGCAAGTGAAATATTAAACTGGACCTTGACTGGAATTAATGCTGACGGACCTGTTGGACTTTTAGAAGAGGAGAAATATATTTTTCTATGATTTTTTTCTTGTTAAAAATAGCCAATCGATTGAGCATTAATAACCGGCGTTTGCTGTTGAGATAGCAAAGTGAGAAGAAATTTGATAAGAAAGCAAACGAGGAATAAAACATGACAGATATAAATACTAATAAATAATAATTTTGTTTTAAAAATCAAAGAAAGATAATAAACAACTATTTTTTTTATCACTTAAATTTTTATAACTAAATTAATTGAAAATTGATATTATTAATTTAATTGAAGTTGAAAAACAAGTGCAATAAATTTATAGCTTAAAATAAAAAGAGATAATAAATTAGAGTAAATTAAAAATAAGATAAAAACTTGAATAATAAAAATTTAAATTAAAAATAAAATTCGTAGTGAATCAAAGAGAAAATGCACAACGTTCGTGTTGCTGTCTCAATTTGCGGGAAAGTTCAGTAGACATACAAATTACAAGACAACGTCAATACAACGATATAATTTTTTTTTTTATTTTTAAAAACTATAATCAACTCTTATCTCAATTGTCGATGCAAATTTATTGTTGACGTTTGCACAACTTGAACACATTTTTCAATACGTATTTTTTCTTTAAATAATTTTTTTTTCCACATTTTATTCTTTCAATTTTATTTGCATCGATAATGTACATGCAATAACTGATAAGGATATTTAAACATACAAATTTTTATTGACCAAATAACTTGACATTATTTTTTTTTTTCATCAAGCCTGTGTTAAACGTCGTTTTAATTTATTTTTTTAAGAAATAATTTAACGCACAGTGAATATTTAAAATATTATATAAAAATAATTGAAATCGTTGATGATTATTAAAATTGATGCAGTAAAACGAGATCAAAATTTTAATATATTTATCATAAATTAAACTGACAATTCACTGACTAAAATTGATGAATAAAAACTGGGTTTTTTTTTTATAAACATTAAAAATTTTTTAAACGTGAACAACATATTGAGGATTAAATTGCAGTGTCGATAATTCAGTGCTTATTATTCTTATTTTTATAATATAAAAAGAAAAAACTTGTTATTTATTTAATTTAAAATAAATAAAAACAATTATAATTGTGAAAATGTGAAAATGGAGACGATGTTTGAGTATCGAGCGGAGGCCAATGGTAGATCAGCAAATTAAATTTATGAAAAATAATAATTATCTAACGTAATTGGAGGTAATATTTAATAATTACAACGGGAATGCCGTGGATAAGATGTCTTGGTGGCGGAGGTGGAAAAACAAGAAGTGGAAAATCACCAAGTGTCAGTCAACCAATTCATTTACTTGTTAAGGTAGTTGACACATTTATTATCATTTTTTTGAATATCAATTTCAAAAAGAATATAAATTTTTCATATATATTCCTTTTTCTATTTGATAATTATCCAATAGTTGGAATATTTTTTATTTTATTTCCGTGAAAACTATCTATTTTATGTAAATTCATTTAAATTTTTTCATACGAAAAAACTCATATTTTTCATTATTATTAACTCGAGTTCAATTTTTATGAATATCGTTAATATATTACGTATAGCCTGTAATTTGTGTTGTCAATAATTTACGACCTTATCATATTTAAATACCTTCTCAACGATATAGAAAACAGTTCATTGAAAATAACTAATAAACATTTTTTTTACAAATTAATAAATAAATATTAAAAATTATCGTTAAGTAAACTTTGCAATTAATCTTAAATTATTTAATTATTTTTTTTTTTTTTGTATTTTGTATTTTATTTTGCAATATGTGGACAACTTGTTGGATTTTTATTTATTTATTTTTTTATCGTATCGATGAAAGCATGCGAATTTTTAAATCGCCTCGCATGTGAACATAATAACGATAAAAATTCATAAATAAAAGAAAATTATCCTGTTTTTTTTTTTTTACATAAAGAAAGTTAAATAAAAGTATATAAATAATAGGTACAATATTTAAAAAACCATACCACATTATTATTTTCTTCCATCATGCTTTATTGCTTTTTATTATTTTTAAACAAAAATAATTATATTATTAATTTCCATCTGAATAATTAATAACAATAAATCAAAATAGAAAAAGATATTTAAGTTTTTTTTTTTTCTTTATATCTATATTGATTTTCCAATAACAAATTCTATTGTTACTATATTTTTTAAATTAAAAAATTATTTTCTCCATCAATATATCATAACTATATTTCAAACAAACAAATTATTTAATTGCGTTCGACTAATAAATCCATATAACAATAGGCCAAAATTATAAAAAATATATTTTTTTAATTCTCTAATATTTTTTTTTCAAACGAAAAAAAAATGTTAATAATTTACAATTAAAAAAAATAACAAAAATCTTATTATTATCATTAATAATAATGAATATTCTATTATTTTTTTATTCGACAAATAATAATAACAGATCCGAGTTGAAGAAAAAATTAGAATTGATTGTGTATTTTCTCGATACTGATATACTCAATTAATGATAATTTGTTTTTTATTATTATGAGTATATTGGCGGTATCTACTTAAGTTATACCTACTGTTTATTACAAGTAGTGAATGTTTACAAGTTGGCAGAGACCGAGGGGCTATGCTTTTACAAGGCTGTGTTATTATAGTCGTACTATTATCGATATACACCTGTACCAATCTTTCCCTCATTCACTAGTTATTTTTTTTTACATCTATTTTTATTTTTCTAATATAATATTTAAATATTTTTTATTATTTATAATTATTTATTGATTTATTTGAAAATCATTGAAAATGCCTTTCCCTTTGACAAAGATCCGCAATTAAAGCAACTTTGTCACGCCCATTCAAGCCTTTTACGTATATATTTTGATTGTATATTTCATTCACGATAAATTCCAAGTAAATAATCTAGGAATTTTTTTAAATTTCAATCAGCCATAACAATAATAACTATTTGCATAAATATATACTTGTATATTATATTTTTTAATTTTATTTCTCATTAAATAATTATTATATTAATCATAATTTTGATCTCGCAAATATATTTTTTTTTTGATATAATTATTAATTGACTTGAATTTTACAACTCAATTTAAATTAATTTATATCCTTTTTTTTATTTTTTTATAATATGACTTTTAATTTGTTTGTATATTTAACTAGTTAAATGTTAGCCTTGTTGGTTTTATCCAACAAAATTTATTTTAATTTTTTTTTTTTTTTTATCATCAAGAGAAAGTTAATTTAAAAGTTTTTTTTTTTGATGACAAAAATTTTTTTCTTTCGGAATTGGTCTAACGAGTTTAGACAACCAGAGCCAATTGCTATTTGGGCATTTTTTTTAGTCTTCTATTTTTTATGTGTTACATACTGAAAGACGAAAACAAAATTTATTATTAAACTTTTTTTTCTCATTATATTTGTCTTGTTTTTTTAGAAAAAAAATTTAATTTATTAGTTTTTGTTTGCTAATGTGTTTTACTGAAAAAAAGAGGTCAAATATTTTGAGATTGGATCGATTTTATTTGATACAGCGAAGGTGTTTACGTTAAATGCGATCAGATAAAATAATAAATGGGAAAGACGAGATGATACAAGTTCAGGGTGCACAAAGTACCTTTTTTATTTTTTTTTTTATTAATGTTTATATATTATTTATATAAACTCCATTCGACTTCCACTGTTATTTCTTGAATTACGATTGAGAGAGACCCGTTGACCTGTATGGTCGCATTCTTCTCTTTTTTAAATTTTATTTTTTTTTATCGTCGTTCAGTCGCCTCTACCGATCTTTTGAATAAATGTTTAATACATTTTATTTTTTTTATGTCGTGTGTATGTGTGTGACTCGATCATGTTTAACATTTATTTAAAATATCAAATTAAAAAAACTAAAATACGAATAAAAAAACATAAAATGAATAGAAATTTTTATTACTAAATTAGTATTATTCTAATATAAATTTATGAAATTGATAACTTTTTTTTATAATAATATCTAAATATCAAACATATTTAAATGTTGTTTTTATTTTATTTTGTCAATTGAAATTTATATTTTCAAATAACCGTCACTAATTTTGAATTATATAAGAAAAAGAAATCCATTAATTTGCTTTTTATTTTATCTTAATGGAAAAATTGAATTTTTTTTAAAATTTTGTTACTTTTTCCTTGATGATTTTCATTAAAACATGATGAATTGAAATTTTTTGATGTTATGGTGATTGTTACTCACTCATCAGGTAATATCTCTCTATCTTGTAAATTTAACTTGAGGGTTTATTTTGTGTTGTGCGGCAATGTTAAAACGTTTAACTCAAAGACTGACAATAAATCACACCAGGGATGCGTATATATAGAAAGTCTTTCGGCTAAATTACTCAAGTGTAATTGGATGCGCCGCGGGTGTCTCAACTTGAGGTAAATAAGTTAATATTAAAAAAAAAAAAAAAATATAGGATGAATATATGAGAACGTCGTTGAATGGTTGCTAAATGCCAATATGTTGAGAAAATTATTTTCCATTTTTATTTATTATTTAAAAAAAAATTTACATTACACATAAGAATTTTTTCGTCTCGGTTTTATTTAAGGCAATGCATTCTTCTTTTTTTTTTATAGATGCATTATTTTTTTACGTCGTGGGGTTGTATTTTATTTTTGATGATTCAGTAGATATCTCGAGCACGTTTCAGCCTCTTGAGACAACCCTTAACTTCCGGACTCACTGAGTAATTGCTTGTTGGTTATTCCAAGGGGTTGAACTCAGTCATAATATACACAAGTGCCTATCTAAAGATAGTGAAATAACATTCCCACCTATATTAATAATAATTCAATTTAATAACAGACAAAAAATTCCAACAAAGCCAAAATAATTCACCTAAATAAATTCATTATGAAAAATATAAGAAATTAATTTCCAAAATTAAAGAAAAGCATAAGTCTTCTTTCTATTTAAAAAATAATTATATAAATTACTTTCTAATTACATGATTATTTAATTGAAATAAAATTTTTGTTATATAATTTAAGAATAGACACAATTTTGACCTATACCAGAATAATTTAGCTTCTTACTTTTCTACGTATAACAAAAATAGTCATGACGAATTTGTACCGACCTTTGACGTCTATTTAAACAGTCTTAGCAAACTGCACATTTACAAATCTCTTTAATCTAAATATCTACTTCATTATTATTCTTGGATAAAAAAATTTACACAAGTATATTTTAAATGTTATCTTTTACAAATAGTCAGTGTATATTTGTTTATGTTTATAATTCTATTTTCATACGTATTGTATAATCAAACAAAAAAAAAATAAATTAAATATAAAAGAATCAGGTCAACCGATGTTGAGATTGTGTCAGGTCAGGATGCTGTTTTTCCTTCTACATTCATTTAACATATATTTTTATTTTTTGATTCATTCTATTCTGTTTTCATTGCACTGTTCAATGTGCCCTTGAATAAGACCCTAGCAATGGCTCCTGATGGGACCAACTGCATAACATGCACGATGCAATCTGAATAAAGAGAAAAAAATAAAATCTTTTATCCAACCACCAGGCAATCCCACAAAGCCGCATATCTAAATACCACTGTCGCACTAATGTGTCGTCGGTTCTTCTGAACACGTTTTATTCCAAACGTCATTAAGTCTCTTTTTTTATTTCTCCAAAAAAAAATAAAATACACTTATATCATATATAAAAAATCTCTTGACTCCATCAGTGAGTGTTTATATTTTTTTACAAAAAGCAGAAAACCTTTTTCCCTTTTTGGAGGATGTCAAAGGCTTTAAATATAAATTCAAAATAAAATTAATAATCAGGATGTGAATGGAAATTTTATATAAATATTTTTTTTAATGGAAAACTTAAGGGTTAATACTTGGGGTGAAAATTTAATCACGTGTTTTGTACGTGCTTCGTTTATTATTTTGTTGATTTTTTTTTTTTTCAACATTTTCTATTGTGTCAGTTTAGACAATTTTTTTTTAAAGATATTAATACGTCAATTGGTTGTCACGTTTTTTTATTATTAAGATTGATGGCTTGGCCCTGCTGGCTGTAAATTAACAACTATTATTTATGGATATTTAATTAATCATGCGGGTTTTTTTCTTCAAATTTTATTTTTGTTCTCACCAGCATGTGTTGATAATTATATACACAATCTCTGCTATATATTATCGACAATTTATTTTGGTCTTTATATAATTTGGGCTGTAATTTGAATTATTGAATTGAATTTTTTTTTAATTAAATAGTGACAGTGGTCAGTTATGTTCTATTAGGTAGTTTTTTTTTTTGGAAATTCACTGTGTATATCGAATGATCACTTTGAATTTTGGGCGGATAATGGTGTCCTGTTGTTAGTCCCAAATCCCAAGAACGAAATAGAAATAAAAAAAATGTCTATCTACACTTCAGCTGAAGCGAATTTTTTCAGCCTGATCAGGCTGCAAAGCCTGCAAAGGAGTCCTCCCATAATTCGTATTCCTTTCTTAGAAAGTATTTTTTTCTCTTCTCAATTTAAAAAAAAAACAAAGAAAATATGGATATATATATTTATAAATATTTTTTTTTGTTAACACGTGGTAGTTATATGTTAAATTAGCTCGTTATTATATACCGGAAGTATAACACCATTTATTTTGTTCTCGTATTTTTATGGTAAAAAATGACTCTTGACTCCAAACGATAATACAACGCACGGGTCATGGTTAAACTTTTTTTTTTTTCATTCTTTTTATCGTCACACGTCTTATTATGGTATAGAAATAGCTTTTTTTGTCGTCTTTCTATTTTTTATTTGGATCCAATGTGTTTGATGGAAATACCAGAATCTCTAGGATTTTTTTTTATTAGTTTTAAACTTGACCTCCCATAGTGATACGGTTTCCACGGTTGAATAGTTGTCCTTGCTGGTCTTCTTTCCTCCAATCTCTTTTTTTTTTATATATTATTTATATTGAAAAAAAAAAATAACCGACCAACGGCTGGTTGCTTCCTGAACCTAATCTTCTTTCACCTGCGTTTATAAAATATCCAATGTATTTATTGAAAATATCAATCTACTCTTCCTGTACTCGGATTACCAGCAAAATAAATAAATAAAAAACCCATACTCTTGTCTATTGAATAATGCAATATACAAAATTTATTATTTTAAATTTTTAATATTTTTCATTTCTATTTTTATGCTAAAGACTAAAAAATAAATCAACAATAAATTTAAAATAAAAAACAAGCTATTTTAAACAAAATATAAATATTATTTTTATTATTTTCAAGTTGTTTTATGAAATCATGCAACTTCCTCATCTATTTTTATATATTTTATATCTTTTTGTTTTATTATTTTAACCTTTTTTTTTATTAACTTTATATATCTTGTTCGTGTTTGTAACACATTCAGGGTTGTGTCTCATCCAGCAACTCAAATGTACGTCTATCTCTTTGAATTCACAACAAGTACATAGATATTTTATATATTGTGCATGTATATATAATTTATTTATGAAGATGTTTGTGTATATTCTATTTTTTATATTGTCGAGGATTAATGGGGTATCTCCAGTGGTTCCTACTACTATTCAACTTGTGTCAAAACACATGGCTTCAAGTGCAACTGAATCACAGCCACTAACGTCATCATTTATTTATTTTTCTCATCTTTTTTTATTTCTTATTTCAATTTTATTACTATCATTTTTTTTTTTATTATTATACTCATTTTTTATACTCCTCAAGATTAAATCGAGACAACGAACCTTCAACTTTCATTACTAAAATTACATTGAAGTTTTTATGCTGTATATTTATAAAAAATCAAATGATAAAATTCTTTTTTTAATTTAAAATGCTTAATTAAAATATAAATTATTCAATTATAACTGAAAAGTTTAGTGAACATATTACCTATGTCAAATTAGGTGTTAAACTTTTGGAATTATAACATGAGAAATTTAATTTTAATTAAAAGTTATGTTATGGCTTTTTTTTTTTTAAATTTTAATTTAAATGATACAAGAATTTTTTTAAATGATGCAAACTGATGTTGGTAATAATTATAAGCAAATGTCTTTTTTTTTTTTTCTCTTAATTTTTCTACTTTATAATGGCTTTTTTTTCAATTAATCTTTGGATCTTTGAATATTTTATTTTTGACTTCCGCGTGTGTATAGGGACACAATTCTCTTGAGTTGGCTTCGACATGTATATGTTTATATATAATTTATAAATCTTCAGATGTATTTTTTTTTTCTTTTAATTTGATGGTTGAAATTATCTTGGTGCTTCAAAGTATAATCGGCGCCGTTGGGCTTATTCATTTTTCGCGTGGGATTTAACTTCATCGTGGTTTTTAAAAAAATGAAAAAAAAAAAAATACAAACAACAATGATAATAATAATAAAGATAATAAACATAAATATCAAGTTTGTTTTCTAATTATTTGTTTAATAAAAAAAGTAATTTCTTTATATTTGTTTATGGGAATATTTTTTTTAATTTATAATTTTTATTAAATATCAAACATGATTAGACACATATGTTTGTAATAAATTTGTTTTTTTCTTTTATTAAAATATCAATTTAACTGGCATATCTTATATTTCAATGTCATCTAGACTTTTGTTGTTGTATCAAGGGATTAAACTCCATCCCAGTAGTCTGAATAAGACAGAAAGATGCGGTTAAAAAATTCGAAACATGCATGTCACTGTCACAAACAATCATGATATTTCCACCACCACATGGTACATCAACCCTAAAAAAAAATGAAAGAAATTTACCAATAAAAAATATAAAACTTGACACGATTTAAATTCCATTTGGCATCAAGGATACTTACACATCCCACCAGACAAAATAAAGTTAAATAAATAAGTAAATGAATAAATAACGAAACGATCCACATTCCAATTGAAACACAGTGACAACATAAAAATAAAAATCCATGTTAAAATGAATAACACTTTTAATGTAGGAAAAATATTTTGACTAGAATTGAAGTATCTATCACACAATGAAATATTTAAATAGCATAATTGAAATAAAACAGAGATAATAATATGGAAATCACGCCTTTACATTTGTTCTTGATCATCATGAATATTATCATATTAAAATGAATTATTTGGTATGTATGTACGTGGGGGTCAAATATAATAAACATACTGACTTGTGTATACATCCACTTTCTCATGATACATTCATATGCCTTTCTAGATGTTGAAGAAAATTCATTTTTCATATTTGTATTCTCTTTTTATCATTCTGATATCAAGTTACTTTGTCCAATGAGCTCTCACAGTATTAATCTTGTCTATTTTTTTATATTATTATTTTCTTATGTACACCATCATCATTTATATGCGATCACGTTCATCATGATCATGTATTTAAAATCATCAGCTAAAAATAATATAGATGCATTATATTTTTCAATAACAACTCGGAGGTCACTGACACCTTGTTTTATGTTAACTGCCTTTTCATAATAAAAAAAAAAGTCATTAACATTTTGGAGCATTGCAAAGTGTAAACGAATAATTAAATAATTTATTTTTATAAAAATTTTCATGTTAAATTGTTTAAGTGATCATTAGCACATTTGATCAGGTCGGTGGTCTGTTTGGATTTTATCTTTTCTGTTTGATCGTGCCAGATTATTCACTTAGCTTTTTTATTTTTTTTTATTCTGTCTTTTCTTTATCGTTGATTCTTAACATGAATTACATACGCACTTCAATTGACCACTATAAATGCTTTTAAATAATTTTTTACGTTAATCGTTGTGTACACGCAACATCAGCAAAATTATGTCGGTTTCTTGGTACAAGGATCTGTCAATAATATAAAAAATAATTCTATGAATTTTTTAATTTTATATCATAAAAATATCTTTATCTCGGTTTCTTTTTTTTTTTTTATATTATTCAAAGTCAAAGATTAATGGCTTTTTTTTAAATTTATGTAAGAAAGATTTTATTAAATTGAGAAGAAAAAATATCAACTGAGAATTATATGAGTAAAGTAAGAAAAAAAATAATATTTATCAATTTAAAAATTATTTAATAGTGATAATTTAAAATTACAGCTGTTGTGTAATAATTTTTCATTCGCATTATTCATTGTCAAGAAAAAAAATAAACTCGTTTAGCTTCATTCTCTCACTGACACATAAATTTATATGCTGAATTGAAGGTATTTTTACGTTGTCATTATGATTATCATTATATTTGTCGACAGGGGGCTTGTCAGGGGAAAATACAAAGTCGAGAAAGAGATCAATCGAACACAATCCACATAGTATTGTTGAATTTTTTTTTTTATTTTTTTATTATTTGGTTGATGAGTTACGTGACAATCAACAAAAACACATTCGTTCATGTGACATTTAATCATTTCTCATTCTCTTGGATTTTTTTGTGTTTGAGCTTTTACTCATTTTTATAGGCAATAAATAAATGATATTTTTTTTAACTTAAATATATTTTTTTCAACTTGAAAATAATATTTCTTTAACTTGCAAATAAATTTTCAAAATTAATAATAATTTTTTCCAAACTTGCAATTGATTTTTCTATTGAACAAATAATTCTTTTAGCTTAAAAATAATTTTTTAAAGATAAAAAAAAGTATTTAAACTTGAAAATAATATTTTTTCTACTTAAAAATAATTTAATCTTGTCAATATATATTTTTTTTAATTCTCAAAAATATTATTTTTAGCTTTATTTATTTTTCCAAGTTAAAAATAGATATTTTTATTGATAACTCATATATATATATTTTAATATTAAACCTCAAAGAAAAATTACACATATAAAAAAAAAAAAATGAAAATTTAATGATGTGCATATAATAGATACTAATACAATCCTGTTTATTTATATATGCATTTTACGATATATATATATTAACAAGAGGTCTTTGAATCTTCTCCACAAATAAATATATGTACATTGCGTTGGCGGTATTTCTATTGGGCAAAAATAAAAAAAATAAAATAAATATTGTACATATACTGTGGTGCATACAACAAATGTTGATTGGTAAGTTGTTGTTGAGTGTGTGTCTATACCAACACGACTTGTGACTGATTTTAATTTTCTCTTTTTAACTTTAGAAGATTCTCTGGTCAATGCACCATTCATGAACCCTTTCAGAATTTTTATAAAAAATAAATACCACTCGGAAAAAAAAATATATAAATAAAAACAAGGAAACGAATAAACCATACAATAGTTTTCCGGTTTTCCTTTTGAATTTTAAAATAAAAAAAATAAATAAATAAACTTGAAAAAAAATAAACAAGTAATATGTGAAAATTTTTTATAATTAAAAAAAAATGCCAAGTAGATTTTTTTAAATTTATTTTCGTTGATATGTTGATTTGGGAAACTGTGTTGCCAGGAAATACATAGGGGAACAATAAAACATGATGAATTTTTTTTTTTTAATATCATAAAAATATATATGGGTCTGTGCTTTCTAGGAAAAACAATCCCTTAATCATTTTGTATGTCTCGTGTGGGTTGGCTCGGTCAACATATTCAGGATATTTTATTATTGTGAACAGAAAATTTATAAATTCCCACGCAATTCATTTTATTTTCAAATATATACACAAGGTGTGTCACTTCTGATGCACTTATTGTAAAAGCTACTGATTTTATTATCAAATGAGTCGGTTGAAAAAAACAAAAATGAACATCTTTGAATATAAATTTTAACTTCAACTCTTCTAGAAGCCACTCAATATTGTATTTTTATTTTTACATCTCATTTTGAAAGCGTAAACTCACTCATGTTAATTGATCATGCACGCATTTCTACAGACTTCACACTTACGTTTATTTATTTAGCTATTTTATTTTTTTTTTTTTCGTGTCAGTATGTATTTTTACTTTGAATTAAAAAACATTCATATATATTAACTTGATAAATTTTTATTTAATATATATTAACCTTTTTAAACGAAGCCAATAAAATCATGTTTATTATAAATTATATAAAAATAAATTATCTTAAAAAATTTACAAATTTTTTTAAAATTTAATCTTTAATTATTATATTTAATATTATTATTTTTATACGAGTGACCGAGTGTTAATATGATGATAACCAAATGATCTTGTTTGACTTGAATGACTTTTAAATTGCAAATTATTATATATTATTTTTAAATGATCATTTGGCTCTTGTTATTAACGCTAACTGATACGTGGGCGTTAAAATACAAAACCTTTTATAGTCTTTATTTTTATTTGTAGCTCGTTGAATGTAGTTTTTTTTTTTGCATACAATACTTTTCAATTATTTATTTAATTATTTACTATTGCTCTACGGAATTTGTTTCTTTATTATCTAATACAAATATTTGACTGCCAATTGCATTTCCTTGTTGTTGTTGTTGTTGTTGAATTTGTCTTTTACGTTTTATTCGTGCGGCAATAAATGGTGTGAATAGACGTGGATCAGATTTTGGTGCTGGAGTTTTAGAATATTTTTGTACTATATTACTTGCAATGTAGCCAAATAATAAAGTTAAAAATAGACCAATCGGTGTTGCCCACAAATAAGATATTCGAAATATAAAAAAATATTTATCATCATTTTTTCTAAAACAAAAAATACCATTGAAATTGTTTTAATTAGTAGTTGAAATAAATTTAAAATACCTTTGATATATAATTTGAGTGATTGTTGAGTTGATACATCCATCAATGGACATTGGTAAAACTGGTGCTTTTGTTTTTGGTCCAAATGTCATGATGGCATTAATAACAAGTGCCATAACTGTGCCAATAACAGCACCAGTTTCATTGGCTGATTCAAATATCATACCCAATGTAAACAGACCCAATATTGGACCACCAATTGCACCATGTATACCCAATGCAAGTTGTATTAATGTACCAAGTTTTGATGCTAAAAATGCAACACCCAATGTTAATACACCAATTCCAAGTGCTAATATTTTACCATATGATGCTGCTTTATCATCGGGAAATGGTTTATTTAATCTTTTATATAATGGTTTTAAATAATCCGACAGTGCGATTGCAGACATTGAATTTAACATTGCTGATACTGTACTTAAACTTGCGCTGAATACACCAGATACAAATATACCAGTTAAACCAGGTATATTTGTCATTTTTTCTTTTGCAAAATACGGCATAACCATATCGTACGATTTTATTTTACCAATTGTTACTGGATCACAATTATTATAATAAGCAAATAATACCAAACCAGATAATGATACCATCATAACCATTGACAGTGTCAATGGAATATTTAAAAATAATGCTTTTCTTGCTGCAGTAATTGAGCTGTAAATAATTAATTGAAATAAATATTGAATTTTTATTTAAATTATTATCTTCAGTACCTTGCTGTTAGCATTCTTTGTACTTGTACTTGGCTACAAGCATACATTGAAAGAAAAAAAAATGTACCACCAATTGTCAATGACCACCAAGTGTGTCTTATCGTTGGATCAAAATCAAAACTTGTAAAAGAAAAATATTTCCATTAAATATAAATCAATTTAAAGTAATTTTTTTTCAAAAGAACTTACTCGAAGAAATTAAGACGTTCTTTTTCAGATGCAATATTAAAAACACCAACAAGTCCACCATCAATTTGTCCAATTCCAATGATAAGAACAGACAATACACACACATACATAAGTGCACCTTGTATAAGATCAGTTATAATGACAGCTTTGATACCACCAATTGTTGAATAAAATGTACATATTAAACCAATTAATATTGTACTCAATGTACTATTTAATCCAGTTGTTGCTTCCAATGCCAATGATGGAGCATAAATTACAACACCCGTATAGAATCCCACTTGTAAAAAATTTGCAACACTTGCAACTAGTCTTGCTGTCATTCCAAAACGTTTTTCAAGATACTAAATGATTGGTTTTTTTTTTGTTTTTTTATAAATATATAATTATTCAATCTTGTTAAGTAACAATGTGATATAAATTTTTTTAATTACCTCAAAGACACTCATTGTTTGAAGCTCATAAAATATTGGCAGATAGACATATGCAACAATTGGTGTTCCAATTATCAAACCAATATACAATAAATTGAATTGTACACCATAAGAATAATTTTCACCACTCAATCCAAGTAGGGAAATGGCTGATAAAAATGCCACCATCATGGCAAAAGATAATAGTAAAACACCAGATGATTTATCAGCAGTAAAATACTCCTTGAAATTTTTTTAAATTAATTTTTAATTTCAACAATTGACTGTTGATATTATTAAGAAATAGTTTGATAGTTGCCAAAAATATTTGCATTAAATTGTTAATATTAATTTATTATTTTTTTTTACCTCAGCAGTCTTTTGTTTTCCACCTGTAAAACGATAGTAAACACCAACTGCAGCTGATGCTGCTAACATAACACATATTGCAACCCAATCGAGCCATTGTAAGGCGCTTTCATCCTAAAAATTAATTTTATAAATTTAATTGCGAAAAAAATTAATTAAAGCACTTGGTTTTCTTGTACTCACTGTCATCGTTGAGTATTTTTTTTATTTTTATATTAAATAACAAATTTTCTATTTAAAAAAATTCAACTTCCTCGTTTCAAGCTTCAATGATAACTAAAAAAAAATATATAAAGTTTTTAAGTTCTCCTTCAAAGATTACATAAATCCGGTCACGTCAAAATGATCAACCTTCCGTCAATTTATAATTTTTTTTTTTTTCCTATTTATACCAATGTCACGGGACATATTTAATAAGTATCTCTATTTTTTTATTTTTTTTTTTTTTATTCTATAATATTTTCACCAATGAATTTTTTTTGGTCCCTCAACGGTGTTAAAATTATTTTTATTGTCACGAGTAATTATGATGCGACAATGAGATTATCTGCTACTATGAAATTAAATAAAAATGAGTTTTTACTTTTTACTAATCTAAATAAATATACATTGTTATTTGTAGAAAAAAGAAAAACATAAAATTATTACAATAAAATCAGTTACATCTAGATTTTATAGTAGCAAAAATGAAAAATAAAAAATATAAATATAAAAAAAACTTCCGGTTAGATAAATGATAGACAATAATCAGTTAATGTTTAAATATTTTTTAAAATTATTATTATTTTAATTACACTTTGAATATTACATTTATTATTCTTTAAATTTTATTCGTTGAATTTATATTCAAACTTTTACAGTATAATTTTACAGTAATTTTAAATTTTATACTTTTTACTTTTGAGCTCGTAATCAAGTCGTCAAAATTTTACGATAAATTAAAAAAATATTCTTACCTTGATGACGGCCGTTTAACAACTGTTCTTGTTGAACAAAAAGAAAAAGAAAAAATAATGTCCGATAAAATAATCATACATAATTGACAAAGCGATACTGCCTTATCATTAAAAATGTAAAATGTTTTTTTTTTTACGTTTTATGCTAAAATTAAGTTTTAAAAAATTCAATTTGTTTAATTTATTGATTACGTTTGAATATAAAATTTAAAGTCATTATTTACTAGAGATAAAAGACTGCACTCAATTTATTTATTAGTATTTTTATGACCCAACACGTTCAAAAGATTTTGTATCTAAAACAAATACTTGGCTGCCATTTGTCGGTGGATTTTTTTCATTTCTTCGTCGAATTCTTGCGGCAACAAATGGCGTAAATAATCTTGGATCAGATGGTTTTTGTGATGTTTTTGATAATGCATTTGTTATGAAACTCATTATTAATCCAAGAATTATCGCACAGATCCATCCAATTGACGTAAACCATAAAAATGATAAACGGTTAATATAAGAAAATGATTCTTCATCCATTCTAAAATAAAAAAATAAAAATATATATTTAGTATCAAGATAAATTATTCAAAGATAGTCGAGTTGTATTTTTGTATTTTTTTTTTACGGTGGTAGTACGAAGGGACTTGGAATTGTCGCGTTTATGCATCCATCAGTATTTGCTGGAAGAAATGGAGGCTGATATTTTGGTGTAAATATAACCCATATATTGACAATCAATGCGACAATTGTACTTATAACAGCACTTGTTTCATTTATTGATTCAAAAAACATTCCTAATGTAAACAATCCCAAAATTGGACCTCCAATAGCTCCATTAATTGCAGCTGTTATTTGAACAATACTTCCAATTTTTGATGCAAGAAAAGCAACTACTAAACTAAAAAACCCAATTGACAAAGCTAATAATTTTCCATAAAATGCACCATTTTCATCTGATATTTCACGTCCATATTTTCCACAAAGTGGTTTTAAATAATCTGACAAAGCAACTGCAGCCAAAGAATTTAATGAAGCTGATACAGTACTTAAACTTGCACTAAATATTCCAGAAACAAATACTCCGGTTAATCCAGGAAAACGAGTCATTCTTTCTTTTGCAAAATATGGTAATATAACATCATAACTGAATAATTTACCAGCTGCAACTGGATCACATTTACTGTAATATGCATAAAGAGCAATACCAGCAAATGAGACGAGAATTGTCAGTGACAATGTCATTGGTATACTTATAAATAGTGCTTTTCTAGCATCCTTGATTGATCTGAAATTAGATAAATATAATATTATAAAATACACTTGTTTTTTTTTGAAGAAATGATTTCATACTTTGCTGAAAGCATTCGTTGAATTTGCACTTGATTAACTGCAAATTGTGTCAACCACAAAAATGTACTAGCAATTGTTGATGATAAGCCATATCTTACAGTTGGATCTAAATCAAAACTGTAAAGAAAATAATTGAATTTTTATGCTATTTGTCTCTTGTTGAACTATAGAAATTACTTACTCGAATATATTCATTCGACCACCCTCTTCTGCAATGTCAAATACATCCCAAAGACCTTCCTCAAGATCAATATGAATTACCACAATAACACCAATGATACATGCAAACATCAATGCACCTTGTAGAATATCAGTGATAATAACAGCTTTCATTCCACCAATTGTCGAATAAAATGTGCATATTAAACCAATAAGAAGAATACTTGTTGTTCCATCAAGTCCAGTTGTTGCTTCCAAGGCCAAAGCTGGTGCATAAATTATAACTCCAGTAAAAAAACTAAATTGAACAAAGTTCCCAATGCTTGCCAAGAGTCTTGCAGTTTTTCCAAATCTCTTTTCAAGATACTAAAAATTGTGTCTCATATAATTATATGTTTTAGAGATTTTTAAGTAATTAAATTTGAAAATAAATTACCTCAAATACACTCATTGTATTTAGTTCATAAAATACAGGAAGAAAAAAATATGCAACAATTGGCAGAGCTATTATAAAGCCAATGTGAGTTAGGAAAAATTGTGATCCATAAGTGTAAGTTTCACCACTTATTCCCAGCATTGCAATACCAGATAAAAATGACACCATCATTGTTAATGCCAACACAGTAACACCAGTTGATTGATTCGCAGTAAAATATTCCTGTCAAAAAAAAAAAATAAATATATATTTTCACTTGCATTGCTAATTAGTTGATTATTTTTATTAAAAATTCAAACTTGTGATGTTTTTTGTCTGCCTCCGGTAAAACGATAGTAAACTCCAATTGCTGCTGATGCTCCAAGAACAAGACCAATGACAATCCAGTCCAGCAATTGTAGAGAACCCTCATTTTCCATTATCAAAGTTTCGCTCTGTTAAAAGTAAATGTTATAAAAAATCATTGCACATCGTCTCCTCGTTAACACAATGTAGAAATTTAAAAAATAAATAATTCTTGAGTTTACCTCCATGTCTTGGACAATTGAAAAAACTGAGTCTTGACGTGGAGCACAATAAAATGGGTATACATAACTAAGTCACGTTCACTAATCCAATCTACGATGAATTGAAGTAAAAACTTCAATGACAAAAATTGTCAGCTATTCTTTCAACTGCATAATTTATTTTTAAATGCAAATCATTTTTTTAAATTCACAAATGAAACTAATTGTCATGTGAATTGGATTTATTTCGAAATTATCATATATTTTTATAAAATAAAAGAATTGGATTTTTTTTTTTTCGATTAATCATGACAGGCATTTGATACAGTATATAATTTTTTTTTAATTTAAATTCTTGATAACATTTAAAAGCAGTGAAACAATACGCAAATTGTTACACTGTCGCTTTTTTTTGTCATAACATTAACTTGTGACTTAAATTTAAACTTTTTTATTAATTTATTTTTTGTTTTTTAATTGCTAGAAATGGAAAATTACTGTAACAAGTGTTTAGTGATAGTAAAAAATATACTAATTAATTTATTCAAGTGAATTGGACTGTAACAGTAACATTTTTTTAATGAATGCTATCAATTTTTAATTTTTTTATTGTCAAATATATCAAATTACATTTTATTTTATTTGTCTGTCAAAGCAAAATGATATTTTTATTTTAATAATTTATTCAGGACATTCTATTGTTTTAGAATTCAATACAAACACTTGACTATTACCTTGAGATAATTTTTCTCGCTTTCTTCGAATTCTCGCAGCAATTATCGGTGTGAAAAGTTTCAAGTCGACAATTTGTGTTTTTTTATTTGATAAAGTATTGCTAATTATACTTGCAGTTAGTCCGAATAAAATAGTGCAACACATTCCAATCATTGAAAACCAAAAAAAAGATAGACGATGAATATAAGGATATGAATCGAATGATTTGCTAAAAAATAAATAAAAATTACATTTAGTTTATTCGTTTCGTTGTCAAAATAATTGAAAAAAAAATTTCCTACGTTATAATTGTTGAGGTATTTGTAAGAGTAAAATTATGGCATCCTTCAACTGACAATGACAGAGGTGGATATCGTGCTTTAGGTGAAAAAACATAAAAAATATTGACCATCAATGCACCAATAATACCGATAACAGCTCCAGTTTCATTTGCAGTTTCAAAAAACATTCCCAGAGTAAATAATCCCAACATTGGTCCACCAATTGCCCCATGAATTGATACAAACGCCTGAATTAAACCACCAATTTTTGATGCAAAAAAAGCAACACCCAAGCTTAAACCACCAATACAAAGAGAAATTAATTTTCCATATGTCGTTATTCGTTCCTCTGATATATCATGACCAAACTTTTTACACAATGGTAATAAATAATCTGATAAAGCAACTGCTGCCAGTGAATTTAATAATGCTGAAACTGTACTGAGACTAGCGCTAAATATTCCAGAAACAAATATTCCAGTTAGTCCAGGAATTTTGGTCATTTGTTCCTTTGCAAATAATGCCAACAGCATATCATATGATTTAATTTTTTTTGTTTTAACTGGATCACAACTGCCATAATAAGCGTAAAGAGCAAGACCTGAATATGACATCAATGTGGATAATCCTAATGATACTGGAATATTCAAAAATATGCCTTTTCTAGCCTCTGTGATTGACCTAAAAATAATAACATAATATTCAATTAGTTGATATAAGCTGAAAAGCTAGTATATTGACTTACTTTGTTGAGAGCATTCGTTGAACTTGAACTTGATTTGTTGCAAATTGTGATAGCCATATACATGTTGCACTTAATGCCGAGATAAATCCATAACGTACAGTTGGATCAAAATCAAATCTAACACATCAAAAATAAAATATAAATAGTTTCTTTTTTTTTTAAATTATAATTTTTGATGATTTAATTTGTAAATTTTCAAATTTATCTTACTCTAAAATATTCATTCGACCGCCTTGTTCAGCCAATTCTAAGACACTCCAGAAACCATTATCAAGACGAGCATGAATTAAACCTACAATACACAATATCGATGCAAACATAAGGGCACCTTGTAAAAGATCAGTTCTAATGACTGCTTTTAGTCCTCCAATTGTTGAATAAAATGTACATATTCCACCAATTAATAAAACACATGAAGTACTACTTAAACCTGTTGTAGCTTCTAATGCCAATGACGGTGCATAAATAACAATACCCGTAAAAAAACTGTATTGTAAAAAATTACCAGCACTTGCTATTAATCTAACAGACATTCCAAATCGTTTATCAAGATACTAAAAAAATTATTAATTATTTATTTTCAATAATAGCTATCTATTTATATGCATATGATATAATGAAAAAAAATTATTCACCTCAAATATACTCATTGTTTTTAGTTCATAAAATACGGGAAGATAAATATAAGCAACAATTGGTGTTGCCAAAACTAAACCGATATAACTAAAATTAAATTTAGCACCGTAAACATAAGTTTCTGAACTACATCCGAGCATTGATGATCCAGTAAAAAATGAAACCATCATTGCTATAGCTAACATAACATATGGTGTAGATCGGTCTGCCGAAAAATACTCCTATTAATTTACAAAATAATTTATTATTATTGATTTCTATCACATGTAAATGGATACAACTAAATTTACCTCAGAAGTTTTTTGTTTACCACCAGTAAAACGATAGTACACACCAATAAGAGCTGATATCATCAGCATTATACCCAAAATTGTCCAATCAAGCCATTGCAAAGAACCTTCTTCATCATCATTTCGAACTTTATCCTGTGTAAAAATTAAAGTCATTTAGTAAACTCTAATTTAATAAATTATTTTCGTTCACTTGTAACCTACCTCCATACTTAAAATATTTATATAAAAGAAAAAAACAACCCAGGTGATAAATGAAATTTCAATTTCAATCGCAACACAACTGTCAACTGTGGACACAATAGTCACTTGGACAATAAATTAAAAGTCATCAAATGACATTCTATTTTGATTTAATAATATCACTTGGTCGCACGTCAACGTTGCTTTTTAAATGACATTTAATATTTCGCTTTTATTTCACATAACTAGAACTAATTAGGCAAAAGAATAAGTGATACTTGTTAATACTTGCAAGCAAAAAAATTATGATGCTTTAGAAGACATTTTTAATGACATGAATATTTAAATTTACATTCTTAATTAACTGCTATTGAATTTTTTATATCTAATACAAATACTTGACTGTTGACAATTGTCATGTTTCTTTCACGTCTTTTTCTAATTCTTGCGGCAACAAATGGCGTAAAAAGATTTGCTTCCAAAGGTCGTGATGGTGTATCTGTTATGTTATTGATGATAACACTTGCAATTAATCCCACAATCAGTACACAGCTCACTCCAAACGTTGTATACCATAAAAATGATAATCGATCAATGTAAGAGTAGGCAGTTTCATCTTGTAGGCTGTAATTTAAAAAATAACCAATGGAAGTTGTCAAGTTTTATTTATTTATAAATAAATATGAGATTTTTTTTTTTTTTTTAATCTTACGTTGAAGTCATTTGTGGATTGATGATACTCGAGTTGATACATTTATCAATAGACATTGTAAGATATGGAGGTCGAAATTTCGGAGTGAATGATATCCACATATTTAAAATCAAAGCAACAATAGTGCCAATAACAGCACCAGTTTCATTTGCTGATTCAAAAAACATACCCAGTGTAAATAGTCCCAAAACAGGACCACCAATCCCTCCGTTAATTGCAACACCCACTTGAATAAGACTGCCAATTTTTGCTGCAAGAAATGCAACAACTATACTATAAAAACCAATCGAAAGTGCAAGCAATTTTCCATAAAATACAGCTTTTTCATCTGTAATATCGTGACCAAATCGTCGACTCAAAGGTTTTATGTAGTCAGATAAAGCAACTGCTGCCAGTGAATTTAATAATGCTGAAACTGTACTAAGACTAGCACTAAAAATACCAGAAACAAAGAGTCCAGTTAGGCCTGGAAATTGTGTCATTTTTTCTTTTGCAAAATAAGGCATTATCATATCGTAAGATTTGATTTTTCCAGCTTTTACAGGATCACACTGACTATAGTAAGCAAACAAAGATAATCCGGAAAATGATACAAGACCGATCAACAATAATGTCATTGGTAAATTAAAAAAAAAAGCTTTCCTTGCGTCATTTATTGTTCTGAAACGAAAACAAATCATTTAAACTTGATTGATTGTTTGTTTAATAAATTAATTAATTTACCTGGCTGTTAGTAGTCGTTGAACTTGTACTTGATTAACAGCAAATTGAGTTAAAAATAAAAATGTACCACCTATGCATGCAGTGATACTGTATCTTACAGTCGGATCAAATTCAATTCTAAAAATTTATAAAATAAGTAGAGTATAAATAATGAGAGTAATTAAAGACTTTTTTTTTTGATAAAATATCCAAGTAAATCTTACTCGAACATATTCATTCGACCACCTTTTTCAGCAATATCAAACACACTACCAATTCCATCTTCAAGATTAATATGAACAACTCCAATAATTGCAAAAATACAACCAAACATTAATGCCCCTTGTAATAAATCAGTTATAATAACAGCTTTCATGCCACCAATTGTTGAATAAAATGTACAAATTAAACCAATTGCAAGAATACTGATTGTTCCATCAAGTCCAGTTGTTGCCTCCAGTGCCAATGATGGTGCATAAATAACAACACCAGTAAAGAATCCATATTGAATAAAATTTGCAAAACTACCAACAAGTCTTGCAGTAACACCAAATCGTCTTTCTAAATACTTTTTTTTAAATCTCGTATTTAATTTAAAACAACAAGAGATAAATTATGATTACATTATTAAAACTCACTTCAAACACACTCATTGTTTGTAGCTCATAAAAAACTGGAAGATAAAAATATGCAACAATTGGTGTTCCTAAAATAAATCCAATATAAATGAGATTAAATTGTGCTCCATAAGTATAATTTTCAGCACTTATTCCAAGTAATGATAGACCAGATAAAAATGCAACCATTATTGCGACTGATAGAAGAGGAATTCCAGTTGATCTATCAGCTGAAAAATATTCCTGTTGATATAAATATTTATTTTAAAATTAATTCTAATTATTTTTCCTGTAGTTATGAGTTTATACCTCGGATGTTTTTTGTTTTCCTCCGGTGAAACGATAATAAACACCAATACCAGCTGATGCACCCAACATGATACCAATAACAAGCCAATCTAACCATTGCAAAAAACCCTCGTTATCTTTCACCAAAGTTTCACTCTAAAAATAATTAAAAACTTTTATTAGATTCACATAATTTTCGCTCATTATCTGTACACTCAGCTCACCATCATATTTTTTTATTAACTGGAAAATTAAAATATCGTTTAACAAAAAAAACAAGCCAAAATTTAAGCACAAATCACAACACAATGTTTTGCAAACTCGCTGCATTTGTAAATAATTTAAAATTCATGCATTTGTAATGACAAAAAGTCAATTCTCAGTAACATAACGTGATAACTCTTGGATTGTATAATAAAATTATCTGTAATTTATTTTTATTTATTTTTTTTTTTTCATTCAAGATTAATCTGTATCACGTTAATTTTATCTATCAAGCTTAATTTGCCATATATTTTTCTTGGTTTTCTATTTTAAATAATAATTAATAAAAATAACTGGAATAATAGTGGAAAAAAAAAATTCCAAGAGTGTAAGTCAGATAATTGAGTAATAAAATTTTTAGTACAGTCGTGGAAATTAATGTGCACTCAGTGATTACTGGAAGATAATATAATGCTATTAAAAATTATAGCTTCCTTTGAAATTCTTGATGATTATTGTGCTACATATGGTACACAATTACAACTTCCTGATGAAAGACAAGTAATTGTCGTTTCCTCAAAATATTTTTATATAAAAATGAAAAAACCTGATAAATAAATAAACACACTTTTTTATAGAGATTTAGTTTATTAGATCATTACTTATATAATTTACAAAGCTTTTTTGATTAGTTTGTTTTCGGTAATGTTGATGGCTCCAACATGAATAAATTGTTATTATTATTTTTATTGATTTTTTCGCGTCGTCGTTTAATTCTTTCAGCAACAATCGGTGTAAATAAATTCGCATCCAAATCATGTTCTTTTTTATTTAATAAAAAATTAACAACTACACTTGCAATTAATCCAAGAACAATTGTTGTTCCAAATCCAATAACAGGATACCACATGTGTGAGATTCGATTTAAATAAAAAAAAGTTTGATTTGACGGACTAAAAAATAAATTAATAAGAAATCAAAAAAAAAAATTGATATTACAATAAAATTAATGTCGTACCTTAAAATTGCTGGTGGTGGTATAATGATAGTTGTATTATCACATCCTTCAACAGACATTGGTAAAAATATTGGTTTTGGTTTTGGTGATAATCCTGAATAAAGTGTCAATACGAGTGCTATTGATGTGCCAATAATTGCACCGATTTCATTTGGAGTTTCAAAACATATTCCCAATGTAAAAAGTCCTAAAACTGGAGTACCAATGCCACCATATATTGCAAGACAAATATGAAGAAGATTATCGAGTTTGGATGCAACAAGTGCAATAAGCAGTGATAGACATCCAACTATCACAGTCAAAAATTTACCAACTAGTGTTGCTTTTCTATCAGTCAATTCGTGACCAAATAATTTTAATAATGGCTTAACATAATCTGTCAGGGCCATTGCAGCCAAAGAATTAAAACCTGCTGATACAGTACTAAAACTAGCACTAAATATACCAGCAACGAATACTCCAGTTAAACCTGGTATATGACCCAAATGTTCTTTAGCAAAGTATGGCATAACCATATCATATTTTTTTACTTGTCCTGATAATACAACATCACAATCTTTCCAATAAGTAGACAAGACTAAACCAGCTAATGATACAATTGATGTTAATGCTATTGTCAATGGGACATTTAGCAACATACCTAATCGAGCTTCACGAATTGACCTGACATTAGAAAAAAACCAACAAAATTAAATTTTAATTATTCGAACACTTCAATTGTACTTAAATTTTTATTCACTTACTTTGCTGTCAACAATCGTTGAATTTGTACCTGATTAGCTCCATATTGATACATAAAAATTAAAGATCCACAAGATAATGAATTTAACCAATTATAACGAACTGTAGGATCAAGATCATATCTAAAATTTGAATTGATAAAAAATTTTAATAACTTCCATCATAAGACTTTGATGAAATTTTCATATTTAACAATCGATCATTACGTTATCAAAGTTAATCTGCCAGTATCATAGGCAGTTTGCAAAACAGTCCATAAGCCACCCTCAATTTTATGTAGACAAACAATAACTATTGCCAAAGTACCACACAGCATAAATGATGCTTGCATAACATCAGTTGTAATGACTGCTTTAATACCACCAATTGTTGCATAAAAAATACATATCAAACCATTAAGTAATATGCTAAACGTTAAGTCTAATCCTGTTGTTGCTTGCAGTGCCAATGATGGTGCAACAATAACAACACCCGAGTAAAGTATAAATTTACCAAACCACATGGTACTTCCGAAAATTCTTGTTACTCCTCCAAAACGTCGTTCAAGATACTGAATATTAATGAGAAAAAAAAACACTAGAAATCTTGAAAAAACAATTTTTAATTTATAATTTAATTAATCTCACTTCAAACATGCTCATTGTATTGAGTTCATAAAACACTGGAAGATATATTTGGCCAACGATAATTGCTGCTACTAGCATACCCGTATAAGTCAAATTATACTGTATTCCCAGTACATATGATTCACCACTTAGACCGAGTAGTGTTGGTCCAGATACAAAAGAAACCATCATGGCTGTTGCTATAAGTCCTCGTCCCAGTGATCTATCAGCACAAAAATATTCCTAAAATTTAATAAAATATAAAATATATATACTTTTTTATAACTATCAACAAATTTTTGTCTCCAGTTGTTTGTTGTCTACCACCAGTGAATCGATAATAAATTCCAACACCTGCTGATATTGCCAACATTGATCCAATAACAAGCCAATCTGGCCATTGAAGAGCTCTCTCAGTTTCATTCTATATATTATTAATTATAAATATATTTTACAATATAATTTTTTAATATTAAATATTTTTAACAACAAACTCTCACTCCCATATTGTTTTAAATTTATCAGCTAATATTTTCTCTTCTCTTTCTTCAACAAGTACTTTGAGATGACTGTTTTAAAAACATCAACCTCAGTCTTGTTAATTAAAAAAAAAATAAACTTTCAATATTTTTAAAAACTAATGTCGAGTATATTTAATTAAACAACAATTAAATTACAAATATGATTACATTATTATAGCTTTTATGCACATGACAAAGAGTTTTTTTTTTTGTTATTTAAAATAATTTTTTTTAATTATACAGAGTAAAGCACAATTTCATGAGTGATATAAATGGGATATACGTATACATATAATTTTTTTTTCTTTCTAATGTTCTGTTAGTCATAGTCTCGAAGTAATTACTCTTTGTCTTGTATTTTTAACAAAATATATGTTTTAATATATTTATTGTGTTTGATTATTACTTTCTGTTGTTTTATCTTGTAAAATGAATATTTGACTGGTAGCAATAACTTCTTTTTCACGACGACGTCTTATTCTTTCAGCAACAATCGGTGTAAATAAATTTTCATCTAGCTTCTGCCGTTTATCGTGTAAAAAAAAGTTAACAATTGTACTTGCTAATAGCCCAAGAATAATTGTTGTTGAAAGTCCAATAGCTGGATACCACATGTGTGACACTCGATTCAAATAAAAAAAAGTTTGATTTGATGGACTGAAAAATAAATGAATAAATAATAAAAACAAATGAATATAACAATAAAATTGATGTCATACCTCATAATTGCTGGTGGTATGATAGTTGTGTTATCACATCCTTCAACAGACATTGGTAAAAATATTGGTTTTGGTTTTGGTGATAATCCTGCATAAAGTGTCAATATAAGTGATATTGATGTGCCAATAATTACACCAATTTCATTTGGAGTTTCAAAACATATTCCCATTGTAAAAAGTCCTAAAACTGGAGTACCAATACCCCCATATATTGCAAGACAAATATGAAGAAGATTATCAAGTTTTGATGCAACAAGTGCAGTTAGCAATGATAAACATCCAACTATGAAAGTCAAAAATTTACCAACTAGTGTTGCTTTTCTATCAGTCAATTCATGACCAAATAATTTTACTAATGGCTTTACATAATCTGTCAAGGCCATTGCAGCTAAAGAATTAAAACCTGCTGATACAGTACTAAAACTCGCACTAAATATACCAGCAACAAATACTCCAGTTAAACCTGGTATATGACCTAAATTTTCCGTGGCAAAATATGGCATAATCATGTCATATTTTTTTATTTTTCCTGATAAAACAACATCACAGTCTTTCCAATAAGTATACAAGACTAATCCAGCCAGTCCTGTTGACACGGATAATGACAAAGTCATGGGAACATTTAACAACATACCCAATTGAGCTTCCCTTAGTGTTCTAAAATAACAAAAAAAAAAAAAAATACATTTGATTAGCTAATGCAACAAAAGTTTTTTAATTAAACTTTAAATTCTTTCATTAAAAATTAATTACTAACTTTGCTGTCAACATTCGTTGAATTTGTACTTGATTAGCTCCATATTGATATGTAAAAAGTATTGTTCCACAAGATACAATATTTAACCAATTGTAACGAGTTGTTGGATCAAGATCAAATCTAAAATTTGAATTAAAAATCATAAATATGAAATAAATAAATATTATTTTAATAATATTTATCAATAATTATTACGTAAATGGAATTAATCTATTAGTATCATATGCAGTTTGCAAAACAGTCCATAAACCACCCTCAATTTTATGTAGACCAACAATAATTATTGCAAAAGTACCACACAGCATAAGTGTTGCTTGCATAACATCAGTTGTAATGACAGCTTTAATACCACCAATTGTTGCATAAAAAATACATATTGAACCATTGAGTAATATGCTGAATGTTAAATCTAATCCAGTTGTTGCTTGCAGTGCCAATGATGGTGCAACAATAACAACACCCGAGTAAAGTACAAATTTTCCAAACCACATGGTACTTCCAAAAAATCTTGTTGTTTTTCCAAAACGTCGTTCAAGATACTATATTTATAATTGAATAGAAAATAATATCTCTGTGGATCATTGAATTTTATATATATATATATGATTTTTAATTAAAATAAAAAAATTTACCTCAAACATACTGACTGTATTGAGTTTATAAAATACTGGAAGATAAATTTGACCAACGATAATTGCTGCAAAGAGCATACAAAAATGACTTATATGAAATTCTATTCCCAGTACATATGATTCACCACTTAAACCGAGTAATGATGGTCCAGATAAAAAGGAAACCATCATTGCTATTGCTATAAGTCCTCGGCCCAGTGATCTATCAGCACAAAAATACTCTCCAGTTGTTTGTTGTCTACCACCAGTGAATCGATAATAAATTCCAACACCTGCTGATATTGCCAACATTGATCCAATAACAAGCCAATCTGGCCATTGCAGAGTTCCCTCAGTTTTATTCTATATATTATTAATTACAAATATATTTTACAATACAATTTATTAATATTAAATATTTTTAGCAACAAATTCTCACCCCCATATTGTTTTAAATTTTATCAGCTAATATTTTCTCTTCTCTTTCGTCAACAAGTACTTCAAGATGACTGTTTTAAATAAATCAACTGCACAGTCTTGTTAATTAAAAAAAAAATGAACTTTCAATATTTTTAAAAAATAATGTCGAGTATATTTAATTGCACGACAATTAATTTACAAATATGCTTACATTATTACATCTTTTATGTTAATGACAAAGAGTTTTTTAAATATCAAATTAGTAAACCACAGTTTCATCATCAGTGATACAAACTGTAATTTTTGTTTTGTTTTTTAACTAGACAATTGATTGATAATTATTAAGTCAGAAAAAGACATGCATATGTATTTCCATTTGTTGAAATGCATGTGTACAAGATGAACAAGATAAATTAGTTTGATATTGCGTTATGATGATGATGATGATGATGATGATGATGATGATGATGATGAAAAAAAAGAAAGGCAACAAATCAAAACATCAACCTGATGAAGACGATCATGTATAAACACACTCGGTGAATGTAGCAAAATGGATCTGGCAAAGTATTATAAGTGGTAGATTCCCGTCATTAAGTTGTTAGACGACAGAAGGCTAACCACCAGTTTTATTAACCGGCTGGTGAACTTGATTGTCCATTTTTTATTTTATTTATTTATCATAATTATCTATCAGTAAAAAATATAAAGAAAAATTTTAACCAATCGATTTGGTATTTGATAATAATCGATATACGAAAGAAAATTATAAAAATAAAAAATCATCATCATTTGTTTGTATCGTATATCGAATTATTATCTAAAATATAAATCGCTAATTTTCATCATTATTTTAACAATTTTTATTATTAAAATTCCTTTATGTTTCTTTGAATTTATTTTTTTTTTCAATTATTTGATTGGCTTTTTGTTGTTGTTTTTTCTTCTTCATATAGTCTTATCATCCGGTTTGAAATGATCAGTTTTATATCGTGCAAAAAGTGTTGGATATTTTAACGCAATTTAAAACCGTGAGAATAACGAGACAATTTAAAACTGCCAAGTTTTATTGCCAAGTGAATATTTTTAAGGCCAACTATGGTACCATTGTTCAATATACTCTTTGTCAATCTCCACATACTGATCGTCAATCTCATCGTTTATATTCACCAATGTGCTGGTGATAAATCTTCATTTTATTTTATTCAAGAAATTGACGATACTGTAATTTACATTACATGATGTACTTGAAATATTATATAATCTTCGAGACTTTTAATGAGTTTGTTTTCTTGTTTTAATATTTTTTATTGTAAATTTATTTTATTTTTATTCACATCATGATGATGTAGTTTTTTCGTGATTAAATTTTTGTAATTTGTAGAAAATTAACTAGTAGATTGATCAAATGAATTGTGTTAATTTAATGGTGTTAGTATTGACTCATATTTTGGGTAAACTTTAACTCGTCATCAAAGTGCATGACCACACCCACACAAGAGCATTATCATCTTGCCTTGCTCCCTTTATTTGTGCGTGTTTGATAATTATTTTTATTATTTTACATTTACGAATTACTTGATGTTAGATTTTTTTAGGCGATATCAAATGGTGTCTGTCCCTCCCTGTGTAACATGACTCGATTATTCAGACAAGTTAACAACACTCATGCACATTCTCACGCCCTTTTTTTTTGTTTTTTCAATTCACCCTTTGAAAAATAAAAGAATAATTTGCTACCTTATTTTTTTTCATATTAAATTTTGTCCAATACTTTTAGTTTTACTCGCATTTAAAATTTTTTTTTTTTATTTTCTTCTTTTTTTTTGGTATAGCTTATTTATAGATAATTTTTTTTTTCTTAATGGATGTCAATTTTACAATGAAACGTTGGTTATATTGAGCTCGCGCGTGTCTCGTTAACAACCATTAATTAACGTTCCATTAAATAACGACTTGACCCCTTTATTTCATGTTCACATTTAATTTATAACACGAAATATTGTATACATGCAAAAACAAAAATAAATGCATTGCTTGATTATATCAGCTTGTATTCACTCGTTGTTCATTTAGCAAAAAAATATTAAATTATTATTATTATTTTGCATTAGCATGAAATACCCCCTGGAGCGTAAAAATACAAATATTGTAATTACTCACGAAAGCTGAACGACATGTGATTTTAATTTTGACATATATGAAAAATAAATTAAATAAAACGCAAAATTATTATTATACTAAATAAATAAATACATGTATTTTTTTTTATCGCTAAAATTTTTTCATTTACCTACATAATGATGAGTAAAAATTTAAAAATAAATATTTCTTTGACATCACGCTGTGTCCTATTTAAATCAATAAATTTTTTTTATATTTTTTTATTTTTTTCACATAAATATGACTGTCAGGTTTCATAATATTTAATTAAATTGTTTCCTTTTTTTATAATATATTTTTTGATTTATCAATGACACAATTTTGAATATTATAATTTACGTTAATTTTTATTGTTGATAGTAACATGTCATCGTCATAATAAGACAAAAAAAAGACTAGTATTCAATAAATGATGAGAAAAAAAAATAATAATAAATGTTAAATAATCGCACGCGACTATTTTTTTCATTTAAAATTTTTTTTTTAACACTACAAGTTCAATCACGCAAGTTTACGGTACATGAAAATTACGTTATTTATAACGTGATATAATACGAAGAAAAAAAAAGAAGAAAATAGATGTTTATTTAAATAAAAATAATATATCAACTAGAATTTTAGGTTGCGAAAATAAAAAAAAGCTTGACAAGATGTTAAACATTTTTAAAATCATTCATTCACGTTTTTGAGTGTTTTTTTAATAAATGTAATGAAAAAAATTAAAATAAATAAATTTATCATGTATTTATTTATATTTTATTTTGCGAGAGATTCTCTTGATCAATAGGATAATTGAAAAAACATATCAAGAGCCGTATTAACATGTGAGATAGATTTTTCGGTTCAAGGAACACACACGTTGTGAATTAACTGTGCACGAAAGCGTGATTCCGTTCAACAAACTCACCAACAACAAACAAATAAATAAATAAATAAATAAATATTCATATATACAACAAAGACATATAATAGAAAATAGACCCCCAACGATACTTTCATCCAAAAGGTTAAGGCATGTGTTATTTACGAATATTTATATTTTTTTTTAACTGCAATTTTGAATATGTATGTGCGGTTTAACATTGAGTTTAAATATGTCCCCAAGTACTTGAAAGTCAAGAGGTAAAAAATATATTTGCAACCAATGAAAAAGGGGTTTTATAACCCTTGACATGTCAAACATTAATATTCAGTGGTGAGTTATTAAAAAGAAAATATATTTAAAATAAAATATATTTAAGAACAAAATTTTAAATTAAAGGTAGAATATATAGCTAAAAAAAAATTGTAAAAAAAAAATTTATTTTCTCAAGAGGAATCTGTATTGGATGTTGTAAATATGCGTGGGTTAAGATTATGACGTTTAAAGATAAAATATTTTAAAACACACGCCTCTTGTGTTGTCAAGTCTCACACTTTTTTTTTTCGTTGTTTTTTATCTGTCATTTTATTACGCGAAAAAAAGGGCTTAATAAAAAAAATTTCAAGTATTTTATTATTTCTATTAATACAGATCATTCAGTGGGGAATTTTTTTTTGTGGTATTTTTTTAAAATAATTATTATTACATTAGCCTTGACAAATGCTACAAAATAATGTTTAAAAAAAAAAAGGGATAAAAAAATAGTAATTGTAGTTAATAGCTTGGAGACAAAAAATGAAGAAAAAAATAATATAAAATTGAGAATTTTATGATGCCGACGAGTGGAAAAAAGTTCTCTTTGACAAGTGCCGATTTTCTATATGATTATTTATTTATTTATTTATTTATTTATTTATATATTTTAAATTATTAAAAGTAAAAAAAATTTAAACTTTTACGAGAAATTGACCACACTTTAAGTGGCTTTTCTCAATTTACTTACTGAGAAACTCACAACTCAAATGGGTTTTTAAAAAATAAAATAAATTCTCACAATGAAAGTTTGAAAAAAAATAAAAAAAAAATTGCAATGTGTATTTGAAATGGACAGTTAAAAATTGAAGCACTAAAAAATAAAAGAAAATTGTATGTAACGTGTGCGGTTATATATTATTTTTATGTATAAATTTATTTTATTTTTTAATTTTCTGAATAAAATTATGAGAAAGCCACTGGAATTTATAAATATTTAATTTCAAATAAATATTTTTCATGGTCAATGAGATGATAAAATACGATGATACTTTTGATATAGCTGAATGAAACCGTAAGAGACTGAGTGAGATTATACGACGACATCGTGTCACACGATCCATTTCATCGTGAAATATACATAGGAAATTGCAGAAATACTAAATTAAACTTGTACTCAAATACAACACAAAACCCACGCTTTTACATCTTTATCATAATATTATTTTAAACTCAGTATAATAATCATGTGTTTTAACTTTTAATAAACATATTGGTAAAAAAAAAAATTCGCTAAATAAATAAATCGTGATGTTAATATATATGTCATCAAACAAAATTTAATTTACCATGAAATAAAAAAATACCATCACTCAAATTGTTGGCTAATTTTATTATTTTACAAAAAAATATAAAATAATATTTAACAATAGATCACTGGGTCATGCAAAATAATTTCACATTTACAGAAATTTACTTTGACCTTTATTTTATACAAAACAATTTTGTATTTTAAATTATTTTCTTTTGTTAGTTATTTTATTTGTTTTTTACGGCTTATTTTTCTATGAACAAGTTGATAATAATAATATTGTATATGCTATAAATTTTTTTATCTATTATTTTTCATAGATAAATTTTAAATACGAAAACAAAAAAAAAGAAAAGGATTTTATTTTAAATATAAATGTTCTTTTTTTGTAGAGCGATTGTCAATAGTTTAAACTACACTAAAAATAGTGTTAATGTTAATTTTTATAAAATTGTCTCTGTAGATATAGACAAATTTTTAATATAAATTTTACAAAAGTAGACGAGTCCCTGTTGGTACATATACATAAACAAACGACGTAGCGTATCACAAGGCCCAATTCACTTGCATAAGACTATCCCTGCATAAAATACAAGCCGATGCAGTGTTGTCATTATACCCACTAGCCTTATTCAATTATTATTTTATTCAAATAACATGCATTCACCTGAAATACGTCATATCCATTGATAATTTTGTGATTCATCAATTACTCCAAGTAAAAAAGAGACTTGAAAGAATTAATTTTTCAAAAAACAACAATTACAACAACAATTTCTTTGTAATCAATTTAATTTAATTTATAATTTTTATTATTATTTAATAATTAAAATTATATTTTAAATACTAAATAAATTGTTAATAAATTATTTACATGATAAAATGATTTATTATTATTTATTTAATTTTTTTGCTGATCTCAACGAGTCGACAATTGCAAATTATAATGTGTAGACACACATATCAGCAATCTTTGTACTATTAATGTTTTTTTTTCGAGTAATTTTTTTTTATTGTTCTGATCCTTGAACAATTGATGATGTATCATAAGTATGACTTTGTTTTTATTAATATTTATTTTATTTTTTGTTTCTAAATGCCAACACGCATGTAGGTTGTATTGTGAATTATTATATTTCTTACTCTCTTCCCCTGTATTAATTTTTGAAAAAAAAAAGTTAAAAAAATAAATCATTCAATTGACCTCGTCTGTGATGCAATAGCATAAGAATTATTTCAATGACTGACAGCTAGTACGCGACAGTATTTACAATAACAATCACAACAGGAATTTTTTTTTCATTCAAATTATTTTTATTAAAGAAAATATTTAAATAGTCCCAAAGTGTAATGAGACTTTTGAGTACAATTCAACTTGAAACAAACAACAAAAAAACCCATAAAAAGTACATATATGAAAAATGTAATTAAAAAAATATTTTCATTTTAATATTTTCATTATTTTATTTTTAAACTGACCCGGAAGCCAAGCTATCATCATAATTTTCATAGTTCAAAAAGTAATATACAAAAATACATGAAAAGCTTAAAATTGTATGTATGAAATTTGGGCGCCAATCCAAACTTTATCGTCAATGTGAAGTTTATGTTTCTCCTAGACGAAAAAGAGAAATATCAAGCAAAAGAGGTTGTATGATTTTTGCGAGTTATTCACATGAATATATATTTGGTATTTGTTAATGCTTGTATAAGCTTGACTGCACAAATGCTTCAGGGTATATTGAACCACTTGAAATGTCTTCTTGTCTTATTCTCTATTCGAAAAAACGCACTCGAGCAAAACCAGACGCTTTGATTTGGTTTACGCCTACTTGTACATTTGATGTATTGAATATTTTTATGCCAATATTAACTTTGATAATTTTATCTCATTACATATGCCTAATAAATTTATAAATTAATAATGATAAAAATATCAAAGATATTTCAAATAATTTAGATTAAAAATAAATGTGCGCGATAAAATAGGATCGTTGGAAATTTTGTGTTTCTTTTTTTTATTTATAAATTGGCAACGATAATACCAAATTAAAAAAATAAATAAATAAACAATAATTGCTATTGGAAAAAGAGATTTTTTTTTTTTTTTTTTTTTTTTGTAAAAAATAATGCGCCCAAGGCTGATCGCGTGCGTGTAATCGGAGACGCGGATCTTGAGATCCTAGAAATTCTGCCTCAGGAGCAACCGAAACTTTATTTTTTGAATTTTTAGTTTTCGTTTTATTTGAATACCGAAGTCTTTCACGATTGTATATCCGATATACGATATACAGTGGCTGTCTTAATGTTAAAACTAACATTTCACGTTCTCATTCTTGAAGTCAAAATATGTCCTTCCGTTACAACAGCATCACGATGAATCGCGAACGATTATTACTATGGCACCCACTGTGCTGTTTAAAACATGACTCGTGTATATCATATTTATTTTTTATTTATTATAACAAGTAGTTTGGATATATGGCTGCATCACGACTAACATTTATTTTTATTTTTTTAGGGTCACAGTATTTTATTTTTTGAAACTTAACTTTATACTGTTGTCTCACAAGCATAATTTATCCCCCCTAGTTTAACTAATCAGTTTTTTTAATTGATAATTTCATACTAATGTAATTTTTTTATTTGATTTCAGACTGATTTTGAACCACAATGCCATATTTTTCAAACAAAACAATTGAAAAAACCGCGTCCATGCCATTTGTGTCATCAGTCAATGATAAAACAGGCATCGTGTTGCAGAGGTAAGTCGACAAGACTCACATTTATCCTACCAGCAAATATTTAAAAAATATATCTCAACAGAGAGCACTAATGTTCGCTAAAAATACAAAAATACTCTTATTAAAATATATCATCATTAATTAACAATTAAAAACTTTATTTCGTTTTTATTTTCTCAAAAATTAATTAATGTTTTTTATTTTCTTTTACAGTTTGCAAATATTTTTGCCATAAAGCCTGCGAAGACAAGGTAATAATAAAATTCATTAATTAGCATTTTATAATTTAAATAAAAATGATTTATAAAGGGTCAAAAACATGTCTAAGATAATATATTGTTCGGGTAAAAAAAGGTTTGAATGAACTTGCTTTTGACATTAAATTAAATGAAATTTAATGAATTATAATTTATAAAAATGAAATAATTTCACCACGTGGTTTCAATTTAGAAAGTTATATGTCCCACGTCAATATTATTTATTCGGATTTACTTGTTGCTGAGTCTTCGTCTCAAGATGATGATGATGATAATTTTTTCTTTATCTTCTCATGATTCACTTTATTTTTATATGCCTCCTCGGTACTTGAAATTATTTATTTTTATGTATTATTTACAACGGGACGACCCACGTGCATTGCTTGAGGACAACTAAAGAAAATCGAGGCTGATATCCGCGTGAGAGACACACATCGGTGTGGGTTCAGTCACCGGACAGAGCACGAGCCTCTTTGGTTTACCTTTGGCATCATTGTATGTGATATATGAATACAAGTATCTTTAAAAAAAAAAAACAAAATTACTCGTTGCATTTGTATAAATAAAACGAACAAAAAAATATTACAGATTTTCAAAACTGTTGTTGCAATTGTTGGATTTCTTGGGGCACAAGCCCAACATATTCTTCAACACATTCATAAAATATTATGACAAAGTAGTTGGATAATTAATCTTGTCACATACACAAATAACATCATGACAATATTAATCTTGCGTATTGTACATTGATGAGACAAACAGAATATCATCAAGATATTTTATGTTTCTCAAATGACATACATGAACACTGTGTTTTCTACGAGTGTAACAGTATTTTCCAATTTGATGACAGCTTTGACATAAGTAATAAAATAATAATTTATTTGTCAAACAAACACTCATCAAAGAAAATCATTATGAATTTAAATTTTTTTATTATTATTTTCTCTTTGATGTGTGCTTTTTTTATTTGAAATAAAAAATAGACATTTTTTTTTAAAATAAATAATTTAAAAGCTAAATTCTATTTGAATAGTATATTTGATATTTTTTTTTTTTTTTAATTTCATAAAAATTTATTCAACTGTAATTGACACATGATAATTTTTGCATAAATTATCATAAAATTAATTTGTCTATTTTTTTTTCTTCTATTCTTTACAAGAACGTTTTATTATATTTAGTGAAATTTTTTGACTCTTTTTTTGACATGATTTTTAGAGAATTATTCTCAAGAGGAGAAAATAAATAAAATAAAAAAAATTAGAAGCCTTGACCTTCCACCTGGAGTAAATAGAGCTTGAATTTTTTTTATTTATTTATTTTTATTCATCTGAGATTCAAGATGTTCGTGTTCTTGCATATATATACGAGCGACATGTCAAAGAGTCTTGATTTTTTTCTACAAGATAACTCTTTTTTTTTGTTCTTTCACAAGATGATTTTTTTTTTATATAATGTAGTGACAGTAGTGAAGAAAAGGGTGGAGTCAATTGTAAGATTAAATGCCCTTGACTTTGTCTAGTATCAAGCAATACCTTTTGAAATCAAGTTGAAGTGCATCGACCGCCTAGCGACTTGACTCTTTTTCTCGGTTCGTGGTATACATATAAGTAATGTACCAGTGTATTTCAGAGTAGATTTATATATATCTATATGTATTGCTTCCTTATCCACCAATGATTCTATTTTTTATTAAACTTTTTTATATTTTATGTATAAAAATTCACATTGGTGGTGGCATTAGAAACGAGGAAGAATACCATACCTGGACAAGTTGTTTACCTCACACATTTTTACAGCTTACACAAGTGCAGTAATTCTGTACTACTATTTTTCTTGTTTATATAAAATAGTTTTATATTTAAAAAAACTTGGTAAACTAGCCATGCAGTAGCACGAATTTTTACATTACTTTTGTCCAGGTGCAACATTCATACAGTTTTATTTTTGCGTTAACGCTGAATCAAACGGTATCACTGATCTTATCCAAAATAATAAATAAAAATTCAAATAAATTAGATGAATCAAAATTTATTATAATAAATATATTTTCAAATTAGTTTGATTATTTTTTCATTTATATTTTTTCATTATATATACAAGTATTATACAATTTATTTTACTTTTTATTTTGATTTTTCGAAATTTTGATTTTGAATTTGATATGACCAGAAATACTATTAATTTCTTGTGATAGTATTTTTTATTGTTTCAAATTTTAGTTCAATCTTTAATTTATTTAATGTATCTGGTATAGAAAACGTTGTTCTTTCTTTTTTTTTTTTCGCTCAAGCCGGCTCTTATGTGCAAACACTTCTCAACGAATCCAGTCCGCGAAGAGCGTTCATACTGACTGGACGTTAAAACTATCGATGTGTCGTGTAATTTATTAACCATCAATAATTACCAATAGGTTTACCATCGAAAACCAAATTGATAATAAATAAAGATAATATTATCAACCATTTAAAGCTACCCCAGAAGGAATCTAAAATTACAATATAAAAGGAAAGAAATTTTATCGATAACAAATTAAATCATTTAAATAAGAATAAAAGTACACAAGTGTTTCATATTTTTGAATTAATATAATTCAATTTCAAAATTACTCAAGTGCTCATCTATTTTTAATACTATTTTTTTCGTGTTTATCAATCATCATGTGGTAGAAAAAAAAATATAATCACAGTGTTGCGGTGTTTGATAAAATTAAGAATTATTTTGTTGTTTAATTTTTTTTACGTGAGATAAAATAAGTATAGAATGACCTTGACCGAATGAAATATTCTTGGAGGTTTATAATATACCCGGAGGTAAATACAGGAATTCCGCAAGATCGAGATCAATTCAAGGGTGGTAATGTGGTTTCAGAGGTGACGGCAAGATGAACGATCATGGCTATACAACCGAGGTATAAACCATTTTTTTTTTATACTATTTTTTTTCTTTACCATTTTTTTTCTTTATTTAAAGATTTGCTTTATAAATATATATATATATTCCATCTCGTCTTTCTTGTTGCACCGACAACGATAATACACTCGCGCCATTTCAACTCTTTTAAATTTTTATTTTTTATTATTATTTTCGTCATGCTGTAAATTCACGAGTAAGTCACCGTACAACAACTAAATTTTAAGTACAAAAACCCTTTCATATATATAACCTGGTATAATGCTTACTCAAAGGATTAAATGTATAAATAAAATTTCAAGGAATTTAAAGTTATATTATTATTTTTTTTCATTATCTTTTTTGTGTACGCAATATATTCTCTTATCGTTTGATTTTATTACCTTTTTTTATAAATTTTTTCCTTTCATTCTTTCGATTATGTAGTATTTTGCGTCGTGATGATGCATTCATGGTCGTGTGTACGTAAAAAATAAACAAATATATAAATGTGACTTTGATAAGTTTTTTTTTTTTTTGCCTTCATTGAGTACGATTAGATAAGAACACGTCAGGTACGAGTTGACAGACGTTTTTTAAACTCAAATATATATCAGCATAAATTTATCATTAACACTTTTATTATTGTTATTATATTTATATTTTATTTTTTTAAATTCAATTATATTTTCACTAAAATTGCATAGAACCATTTACACAATTGGAAATGAAAAAAAAAACAACAGAAGAAGTATGATTTTTATATATAAAAATTATTCAAGCATTTTTTAAACTTCAAGTATTTTTAAAAATTAAATAAAATGACATTTTGATGAGTATTAAGAGTGAAAATAATTAAGAAATCAAAATTAAATAAAATTTTAAATTATAAAAGAAAAAAGGCGGCCACCCTGTATCAAATAAATTCAAGTATTATATGACAACAAAATGAGTGAACTTGTGGTGGAAAAAAAAATTTAAAAAGAAAATAAATTTTTTTATTTCACTTTTTTTTCGTTAATTTAAAATAATGAAAATACACAGTAGCTAATGTCAGAATCAAATAAAGACATGTATACTTTAATAATACGTGTGTTGAATAATTTTATATTCAAAAAGCAAAAAAATTCTTTTTTTTTTCACAATAATTTTGAACCTTAATTATCCTTTTTTGCTTGTTCATAATCACTGGTTTAATTTTTAACTTGAAAAAATTACGATTTTAAATTGTATAGGGAATATCATTGCGTGTGTATTTGTAAATAAATTTACCCTTTTTATTTTCGTATCACAAAGTGCACTAATACTATGATTACTTATTTTAATTTTATAAAAAAAAAAAATTCTTGGCTAATGGCCAAAAAAATTTATATCAATTTATATATAAATTTACAATTTAATATAAAAATTCAACTAAAAAAACCACTCAAAGATATATAAATTATAAATTTTCTAAAAATAAAAATTAATTTAAAAATATATTTTTATTACAATATACACATCTTTTTTTAAACATTTAATTTTATTATTTTCCAAGTTGAAGATTTTTCATTTTTTTTTTTGCACATATTACTTTTGGTGTATTTTCAACATTCATAAATTTTTTTTTGAAGCCAAAGGCAAAGTCTCGAGTGCACTTTCATGCTCGTCGTTTTACCTGATAATAAAAAAAAAAAAAAAATGTTTCGAGAAATAAAAAAATAAAAAAGAGTTTGAACCTCTCGTGTGTGGACTTCTCGAATTTCGTTGAGCAATTTTAGTGGTGCAAGGGAGGTAGATATTTTGTATGTGTTGGGTATATTTTTATACACAAATATAATACATCAGAGAAGAGAGTAAAGACTGCTTGAAGAATGAAAGATTTTTTTTTATATTATCTTCCTCTTACTAGCGAAAATCTTCAAGGCCACTTTGCTAAATTCTCAAACTACCAGTACCATTACAAGATCAAGAATAGTCATCTTCTCTTCTCAGTATTTTTCATCCCTTTTAATCTACTTTTATATATATATATTTTTTTTTTATATTATTCTACTCTAATTTTATCTCTTTTGACTTTGTAAATGGCACAATACATTCAAGATCTCATGTGGACACACAGAATCATCATCATTTACTTTTATGTTTTTACATCCTCAACTGTATATAATTAAATAATTAACATTTTTTATTTATTTTTATTTTATTATTACGAGGCACACCTCTTTTTTTTTTTCTTTTGCTTCATTGACTATAAGCTGAAGGTTTTTGTCTTACATATATGTTATTAAGCAATGCCAATTTGTAGTTTTGAATTTATTATTATTTTTCTTTTACAATCAGCTGATTATTCTGCTAAATTTGTTAATTTAACACATTTTTATCTGATAACACTATGTCATTGGAATCTTGATATTTTATTTATTTATTTATTTTATTTTTTTTGTTTATAAATTTTTTTTCCGTTTAATTTAATCAGGAAGTTATTTCATCACTTGAAAAATTTGCTACTGTGACATTTTAACGACAAGATGATCACAAGTAAATTGCCATTTAATTTATACTTGTATATAAAACCTGGATGTTAAAAGATCATAAAAATGTTATTTGAATAAAATTGATTTGCCACAGGGTGTGTTTGTTTAATTTATACACAGTGTCATTGATGCTTTCATTAACTTTGTGAATGATCAACTCGTCCAACACTTTTTAATTAAATACAATTTCCTTCCGGGATAAAAAATTAATAAAAGTCGTTTTTATTAATCAAAAAATCTTCAAGATACACGTGGGTGTTGATTAAAATAAATTCAATTTATATTTTTCAATGAATCGATGTATCCATTCAGTTGAATAATCTGCGTGGGCAATAAATCCAGTCGAGTATTTTATATAAAAGAAAAAACAAGTAAACTTCATTGAAGGATAAAAAGTATTTTTCATTTGACTAAATTTTTCCATTTTACTTCTTTTTTTTTCTCATACAAATATTTAAAATAATTCAAGCAAAGAGACAAATTTATTGTTTAAAAAAAATAATAAAATCATATTGTTGTTGTTAAACACGAAATATATAGAGCTTTATTTGTATCAGTGTATAAAATTTTGCATTAAATTGGACTTGCGATAGATCAAATACGTGGGAGGAGGCGAAGGTGTTTAATATATATTTTTTTTATTTGTTGAATATCTTGTTAAATGGCTAGAGGCATACAGATGAATACATAGATTTAACATACATTAAAAATATATTGTCAATGTGTGCATATATTTATGTGTTTATTTTATAAATGTATGGGCAATTTGGTCCAGCCAATGATTCACTTGTATATTTAAGAGTCGTTTGTTTAAAACAACATCTATGGTCATCTATGGTCTTATTGTTACTCGATTTTCTCTGTAAAAAAAAAACCTAAACATGCCAAGACATCAGCTGCTGTATCTTATATACAGATAGAAAAAATAAATACACCTTTTTAAATTGTCCTCTTGTCTTTTGCTTATCGTCAGGCGGAAGTGAAAGTACATAGTACATACCCGCAAGAGGTGCGAATTTTTTTAAAATTCTTTTTTCATTTCTATTATCTTTTCCTATTTTATTTCTTTTCATTTCACTGGTCACACGTTTGCTTCGTGTGCTAATCTTCATCACTAAAATTCCTGGTGAATAAAAAGTTTTCTTAAAAAATTCTCTTCTATGAAGAATAAAAAAATAAAAAGTCGATTTACAAAGTATTTATTTTCCAAGACTATAAGTACAAGCATCTTGAGCACCAAGTAATTAACGGTATCTTTTGTTTATACAAAATAATTTGCTCATTTTTTTTCTTAATTTTAATATCTTTCTTTTATGATTTATGAGAAATCTTGTATGACACGTCGTATGTGTAACTTTCAATAGACAAATGCTGTTTTTTATTTCATCGCCGTATTTTTTTAGCCGTGGGTCATTAAAACCTCCAAGATTTGTATAATGGCATTCGCCTACGCCTTACGTTTTGTTTATATATATCTATGTGTCGTATATATATATTAACAAATAAATAAATACGTCTTTGCAATACGTTTTGCCAGTTGAGCCCGGCGGCCTAGGTGCATTTGCACACACAAATAAATATTTTTCATTTTTATATTTTTGCATATAGGTGCATAAAATATATTTTATTTCTTTAGTTTTCTCTGACACATCATATACTCGTGTGCATATATGCATAAAAATTACACGTACTCGATAACAAACACGTTCTTGGAAGCGACCCGATTTTATGACCACATATACTGATAACAAATTCATTTTTTTTTTTTTTTTCATTTTAATTTTTTTTCTCCTGCACTTTGCAAAGTACTCAATTTTTTTTAAAAATATTTATATTTATTTTATTTTAATACATATATCTGTAGGTGATGAATAATGAAAAAATATTTATTCAAAAATTTTTTTAATATTTAATAATTCAGGTGTGGAATTTTTTTTATTTTTTTTTGTTTAATTTTATTTTTCTTCAATTTTTATCTCTTTAAATACGAAAAAATGATTTTTTATTTTTTGTCGAGCTCGTTGGGGGAAAAAAAAATTGACAAGACAAAGGACCAAGTGTTTTTTTGATAAAAAAAAAAAAAATAACAATAAAAGGGTCTGGTAAATGTATGTTTACTTGTCGGCTTTGAGCAAAAGGGTTATTTCCTCTTTTGCTCGTTTCTTACAAACTAGAAATCCAGTATCATTTACCCATGCGTAATAATTTTTTTTAGAAACTTGTCGTTTTTTTTTTTGTTAAACAATAAACATCTCTTTCTTGTTTTTAAACGTAAAATATAAAATAACCCGAGGACAAAGTACGAAAAAGTTAAAACAAACAATAAAAACCGTTTCGTTTTAAATTTCTATGAAAATTTGTAATTAAATCTGTCATAAAATTTATTTAAAGTTTATAAATAAATTATATTTATACATTGCAAAATATAAATATAAAAAATTATACATTTTATTGTTATAATATTATTGAAATTCCACCTGTATATGCGCATTTCTTGAATACCATAATTTATTTATCATAAATTTTGCAATATAAATAAAAATATTCAAAGTCCATTTCGTTAATTTTACATTTTAATAATAATAAAATTACGTCTGAAATTTTATTATGATATCAATGAAAAAATAGACAACCTCAATTGATAAAATAATAAATATTTATTATTATCATCATAAAACTGATAAAGCCATTTGAAATATAAAAGTGATTAAAATAATAATAAAAATATAAAATTTATAATGATAATAATTCAAGTGATTATCAAACAACTTCAATCAAATAGTAAATTTACAAAAAGATCCGACAAATGATTATTAATTAAATAAATAAATAAATACTGATTTTTTTTCCCCTTTTACTTTACCACATAGAAATTGTGATTTTTATTTTTTAATTTTTATTATTTTTCTAATCAACATTATTTTTTTTACAAATGTATTTTTTATTTTATAATAAAATGAATTGCAATTTATTTATCCCACGATACCACGTGAATAAATGTGTATTATTCTTTTTATTTATTATTTTTTTATTTTTTATTTTTAGATATGAGTATGCACACGCGATTCGATCAGTTACGCAATAGCGAGAATCATTTTATATTTTTTATTTTTATAACTCACAATGTGTATATGTTAAATGTTACTTTATAGACGATAATACATATTCTCTTTTTAGTCCCACTCTAGTATTTTTCATATATATTTTATTATTTTTCACTTACTGCCACAACGAATTGCAAAAAAAGAAAAAAAGATTTTGCATCGTCATAATCATCAGCATAGTCTTTTTCCAAAGTATCGGAGACATCAAACAATAAATTTATATAAATATATATAAAATAAGCTATAAAAAAAATATAAACATTATTGTAAATTTACTCAATTTTTTTTTTGCAATTAATATTACACTTGCAGTCATTGTTTTTCTTTCATTTTAAATTCTATTTATCGTAGATTAGTTTATATTAATTTATTGCTTTATTTTTCATTTAAAAAATTAATTTTTTTTTTGCAAAATAAAGTCGTGATGAATTTAACGACATTATTTTATACATAATTATTATTTGTGCGTATGTTCTATGTGAAAGAGTTACAGACGCAATAACCATCCGACCCTGAGGTTGAGGTGGTACATACACGCGCAGCTGTAACGACTCTTCTTGTCTGACAGTCGGTTTGCGTTTGTTCAACAGTACAAACCAAACTTTAATAACTCTCTAATAATACTAAATAACATAAAAAATAATTTATTAATAATTTATATAAGTAATTAATTAAATGAAAAGAAAAAAGAAACGAAATTCAAGTGAATTTTCTGTGTATAAATTGAATTATTTATAAATAATTATGATTAAATTACAAAAGTATTTATTTATTTATTTATTTATTATTATGAGTAAATAAATAAATTATTCAAGGACAATATTAACAACAAATCGTGATGCCAGATCATTGTTATTTCTTGCAACATTCAAGAAGAGTCAAAAAGCAAGATTCTTATCGGTTTTGTTTATCGCGACAGTGACCCTCTAGTGAACCCTTTGAATAAACCAATGTATAAAATTTTTTTATTTCAAACATTTTCTACGTATATATAAAGACTATTCACTAATCTTTTTTATTTTTTTATTTTTTTATAATATTTATAATTTTTTTTATATAAATTATCGAGGGTTTTGTCGATCTAATCGAGATCATGCTGAATAAATCGAGATTAAGTGATGGATAAAGATATACAAGAGTGGAGTAATTTTTTTTTATTTTGTTAACAAACTCGTGGATAATTTAGAAAAAGTTGTTGTGATCGAAAAATAACATTGACTATGTTCAATTAGTCAATAGTCACGTATTTGTGGATATATTATTCTCGCGGTAATTTAAACGTGATATTTTCACTATCAAAGTGTATAAAAATACTGAAGAAAAGAAGAAATATATATCATACTTTTATTGAAAAAAAATTATAATTGGGTTAAATAACGGAAGTGTGTATGTGAAATAGCCTTGAAAATAATTTAAAATATCTCAAAGTAATTGAGAAATTTTTCAATTAAATCTTTGAAGACTTTTAATTGTATTTCTTCTGTAAAATCGTTTTATGAATTTAAATTGATCTGATTTGATACACGCAAATCAACGTCAGTTTATGCAATTCTTTGAACTAAATATTTATATATTTGGTTATAAAATTTTAGAATAAAGTGTGAAAAAATAAATTAATATTATTAAAATTATATTTTAATGTTTACGAATTTATTTATCTTGGTGGCTTCAAAGATGCCGGTATGAAGTCAAAAATATCCTCAAAAGAATTGGATGATCTATTCGATGAGGTAAATTGATAATTAAATTTTTTTGATTATTTTTTTTAATAGCACGTGTACTTCCGTTGAAACTTTAAATTATTTTTAAAACATCTTCTAAACAGATGGGGTTATATCCTAATATGCAGCAAACAAATTTTATTATAAATCACTTGTAATATATGAAAAATAAAAAAAATTATTTATCATATATAAATAGACAGATATCATGTGTTTAAAAATATGTATTTCTGTAATTGAAAAAAGAAAAAAATCACATAGTAAAATCCGGTTGAATCAGTCGACAAACCACAAGCAAACCCACCATATATATTGCACAATTTTTAACAACAATATTATTTATACTTTCTTTTAATTTATTATTATTTCTATGTGATAATTTTTTTTTTTCAAATCGAGTTCATCAAGTATCAAACAATAAATTCATAATTTTATTTTTTGTTCATTTGATTTTTTTCTCACTATGAATTTCCTTCATTGTGTAGCAAAAATATAAACAAATTTAATGTGATGATAAACATTTTAAGGATGTTGAGAGTCATAAGACAAACGTTGTCATTTCAATGCTAATTGTTATTACACCAGAATTGCATAATCAAAATTACTGTGCATGTGCTGACTTCTCGAGGCGTTTTTAACTGAATTTAAAAACTTGCACGCGATGATTATGACGTGTTTTTTTTTGTCCCTTTTTGAGGTCTCTGAACTCGATATTTAATATTTTTTAATTTCATTATTATCTTGGTTTTATTTTTTTTTTATCAACTGATAATAATTGAATCAAACTTTCGTAATATTGGAAATTGTAGAGAAAAAAAGAGTAAAAAAATAAATAAGGTTTTTATGAAGTTAAAAGATAAGAAGGTTATTATGATGAAAAAATTTTCTAGACATGATTAAATTGGTGATTGTAATTTATGGATTATTTTTTATTTTTTTATCAATCCATTAGTATATTTTGTAATATTTTTAAGTATTTTTAAATGTATTATTATTTAAAGTTTTTTATTTTATTTACAGGGAGCTAGATTTCGTGATACATCACAACAAATACATAAACAATGGCAAGCAGATCCATCACGAACATTTCCATCAGTTGGAAATGCAAATATAAATTCGCAAAATCCAGGTACAAGTGATGCATCATCATCAGATACATCAAGTCCAACTCCAAGTCCAAATCATCAAAATACAGTAAGTCTATATTGATAAATAAAAATATTATTATCTAAAAATGGATAGACAATGAATGAATGAATGAAAAGAAAAAATATAACTCTTCCAGACATGAATGTTTATTCTTTTTTAATTTTATTTACGACTTGTCCAAAAATTGGACGAGGGATAAAAAAAGAATTGCAGGCGTGGTCGTTCCACATTCTCTGACTAAATATATTAGATGTGGATGTGTACACAAATATACAACCCCTGACACACCTATTATTTTCACAATTCTAGTCATCATCCTGCCATTTCTCTTTTTTTATTTCCAACTAAACACTTTGCAATCATCAAATGACATTGCGTTAGTTTCTATGTTCATTTGGGTCAAGCATATATCAAACACATCAAGATAAGACTCATTACAATTCATATAGTAGATATATCGAAAATTAAAATCAATAAGACAAAGAGTTAATTCATATTAACATCCAATGAGATAGTAAAATATAATTTAATTGACTTCCGATGTTTCACTTTTTTTTAAAACAATAAATTGCGCTAATTATCAATATTGCAATCAAACTAATTTTGCTTGTCTAATGATATGAAATTGCCTTTCAATATAGAAAATATTAATTTAAAAAATATATATATATGTTTATTTTTATTAATTATTTATTTTAAAACATTACACAAACAAAAAGATATAATTTTCAATTTTTTTCATATATAAGTTGATTGAAAACGATATAAAATTCATCTATACTTTTTACGGATGTTTTTTCGTTTTTGTTAAAAAAAAACATTAAAACACAATTAAATAAATAAATAAAGTCAAATTAATATTATATATATGTTAATTTTTATTAATTATTTATTTTAAA